>JASCZW010011888.1:0-30475 GCA_034211315.2 Aedes japonicus
ATTCCAATGTTTTTGCACAGGTCCCGTATTCAGACAAGTCAGGATTTGCCGTGCGCCCGTGCAAAATTCGCACTTGTTTTTCTTTCGTCGCCATCTTCAATACTGGACTATGAAATGTAAACATCAATCATCAGTCTTTTTCATCGCAGACTCTCAGCTATACCACAGTGAAATTTTCATTCCTACGTTGCAATATTTCAAAAGGTTACAATGATTTGAAGGTGTCCGGATTAATGTGGATAAAGACCTTAAATGCGCTGTGCTCTATCCGCACTCAGAGTATCCTTGTAACGTTTGATTAGAAGCCACACCGTTGACTTTGGATTTTTACCACACAGTTATCTTTTGAAGCAGACCACGAAGGATTCTCTAAATGTTTGAGCACAATTAATTTCCTTTTCTCAAGTTCCATGATCCGTAATTTCGAGATGCGTCAATCAATCGATAATTTTTTACCAATTTCTTCGTCAATGAAACATCAACAAATGCCTGTCAAACGTAGTTTTGTTCCAACCACCAGGGACGCGGTGGTGTATTAAACCGTGCGTCCAAATTTACTTTGAATCGAGCTTTAAATATTAAAAATAAATGAAAACAACCTCCACGATGCACTTGTTGAACATCGGTTAAAGTAACTTCAATGTGACTAATTTAAGTCATAATCAAGTGGTTGCAACCAATTATAGTCAGTTTTGTGTTTTGATGAGTGTGTGCTTTTTAGTTGAATACCTGTAACTAGAGAGATTAGTAGTTTCCATTTAATTTCAACTGACTTTTATTACTTATCTTGACAATACTGCTATATTTCGTCCACAATATATTCATATTAGTACACGACACTGAAGAAGTCTGCACATAGTGGACGAAATACGCGTATCTGTCAAGCTAAGCAATAAACGTAGTTGAAATTAAATGGAATTTGCTAATCTTTCTTCTCGTCTTCTAGTTTTGTGCTTGCAGCAGAATATTGTACTTTTTCCATCTTATATCCAGTAAGATAAAACTGCATCTTTCGCTTAATTTGCCTAAATATCCCGCTCTCACCCCTAAAGCTGCAAGTGGCCAATCGCCGATGTACTTATCGAAAAAAAGACACTTCTTCTTCGTCGCAGCGCGCCTGTATCTATGCAAGCGATGGGACAACGTGTGACACACACACACACACGAAGATGATGTTGCATATCTCGCCGGTTCCAGCTCATCATCAATGTTCATTCCTCCTACTTTTCTGTTGCTTTCTAGGATTTTTCCGTCACCGTCACTGTTGTGTTGTGGGTGGGTGGGAACTGAGCATCCCTCCACCCCTCACCCCCAAGGTACTCAACTGTTTCGCAATTCGGTGGGCAACCGTATCCCTCCACTGATATGTGTCTGACTGTCTGCGGAAGCAATGGCAGCAGCCAACGGAGCGCAGTATCTGTATATTTATTCTTTTATTTTTTGTGAAAAATTCAATTTTTATGCTAATGCGATCTATAAAAACCCTCAGCGAGGCGATGGAGAGGCGAGCGAAAGCTGCGCTCTGCTCGTTCTTATCAGCTCCTTGCCATGCGAGAAAGTGAGTTGATAGTGCAACAGAAGCAGCAGCATGGCGAAGTTTTAGTCGTAAACTTCCGGGAAGCTGCTTCCGAGGCGATGATGCACCGAACGAGGGTTGGGCATGATGAGAAGGGCAAATGATGGATTGCAAGAAATGCATATCTCCACTTTACGGGACGAACGATGTTGACGTTTCCAGATAGAGACCCTCGATCTCGCCTACTGCCATTTGCGCCTCGTATCAATATTGATTGCTTTCAGTGGGAAACGATTTTTCAACGATGATTATTTACATTCGGGAAAGAGTTAGCTTTGTCCAAAATTTCCCCAGACGAAGAAGAATGAACTCTCTTCCGAATTTCGCAGAGAATGATAGTCACATCCTTCGGTGCTTCGGTTGACACCTTTTATGTAGTCTCGGTAGATTACATGTCAGTTGTGTTTCACCTCAGATAAGCTGGCATCCTTCGCGCGTGGCCTCCTTGTCAACGGGAGTATTAATCAAAGCGTTGAAGGATTTGTGTAATAAATTAGGTGCCACCCTGTTGCTTCCGGAAGCCCCAGTGAGTGTCACTGGCTTCTTGTGGTGAAAATCAGATAAAATTCCTCAGTTTGAATCTTCGGGCTCGGCTCGAAACACTTAAAACTTTCAACGCGTTGCGACGAACGGAGCCAGCAAAGGGAGATCCAATAATCATAAATCTTTGCGGATACGCACCGATGCGGAATTAAAAACCAATTAATGCGTTAAGTTGATGGGAAAGGGTCGATAAGAAGTCGCATGCGAGGAGATGTTGATGACTTTCACACCTCCAGACGGTGATTGATTCGAAGTGGTCGTCTGCCGTGGTGCAACACATTGGACAGGAATGGCTCGATCTTTGTCACCTCCGCGGCCATTGGCTTTCGGGTTGAATTTCGAGTTCCTCGGGGTCGATCGGTTGCTGTTCCGAATCAGGTTTTGATTATTCGCAGATGCGAATCTGCAACCAGCTTGAAAGAAGATGTCGTCACCAATTGACTTTCACATCGCAAGCACACGCTTGCTTGGGAAGTGTCAATTTCAAGTTTGACCGCCCGACATTGAGTTGCTCAAAAACAAAAATCTGGATCTTAATTTCGATAAGCACCGGAGCAAAACGAATAGAAATCACACTCCGAATCTCCCGCTCGCAATTCCCAGTCAGTCACCCACCGAGGAAGTCCGTATCATAAAAACCAGCATTTTTAATTGTGATTATTTAAAACACATCGGAGTGTCATCTATCCAACGGCGAACGGCTGACCCCCTGGAGGTGTGTAATAAAACATTCATTGCGCACCAAGTGTCATAAAATGAGCCCCAGAAGCAAAACAGGAGAAGAATATCTGTCTGCCGGTTGAAGGTAGCTGTTTGCGATTGCGACCGAGTTCAGGCCAAGAATGGCGCACGAAGTCGGAGCTGGATTGATAAAGAACTGCAAGTGCTGCCTGAACTACTGTTGACTGGCTGCAGGCTGCAAAAGAAGCAGAAGTAGAAGAAGCAGTGAATGGATTTTCCAACACCCTTTTCAAAGAGGGTGGTGGCTTTGAGGAATAAAGGTGAAAATCGCACACATAAATCGTGCTCCGGTAATGTATGGCTGCGAGATAGGTAGATTTATCTGGAGAACTTTATCAGCGGCACTCGATTCGGTTCACACTCGAGGTGAGTGCACGGAAAATCAAAGTTGAACGATTTGTTCTTGGATATTGAGGGCAATATTTTTTTTCTTCAGATTTTGACATTAACTGATTAGACTCTTTTTTTCGTGTACATGATTTTTCCTTTTAAAAATTCTAGTGACCCCTCGAAATTTCATGACATTCCGAGCAATTCTGTGGATTATTATTAAAGACCTAAGCAATTCCTAAAAGTTTAACCGATTTCTGATGATTTGCATTGGCTTCATAGAAAATAAAACGCCTTTGGATTTCGTTGACAGTTTTGTGATTCTCTAAACTATCGAGCGCAGCATCTTTCAACACGCGATCTCCTTGAATTAGAGCTGACCAGTTACTTTCGCAACATTAAAACCAAGCGAAAAACTCCAAGCTTAAAACTCGAAACTCAGTCAAAACTCATAATTTGAAGTTCAAAATTCAAAACTAAGAAGTCAGAAATTAATCTCAAAATTATAAAATTGAGACATTAAGAGTTCAAATTTCGGAAATTGAAATTGAAAACTGAGAAATAAAACTGGGAATTATGAAAATGTATAAATAAAAACAAAAAATTAGAAGTTGGGAAATTGCAAACTGAGAAATTGATAAGTGCTGAATTGAAATACTGAAATTCAAAACAGAGAAACTAGAAATTAGAAAAGTAAAACCCGCTGTATTTAAAAATGAGAAATTAACAAATTACATATTAAAAATTTAAAAACGGAAAAATAACAATAAGAAAATTCTCAAAATAAAAATAGGTAAAGTAAATCTTTCTTGATTTAAAAATTGCAAACTAAAATTTTTGCAAAATGGTTCACTGAAAATAGGGACATTAAATTTTGAGAACGTGAAAATGGTGGAGTTAAAAATTCATAAATTCATGTATGGGATACAATAAAATTTAAACATGAGAAATTCTAAATAATCGAAATTTTAAAATGAGATATTAAAAACGGTAAACTGACAAATGAATTTGGAAACTAACAAAAAAAAATCATGAATTCAAAATTGGACACTAACAAGTTTGGGAGTAGAAAAATAGACATTTGTCATGTTTTAAAATTAGGGAAATTGAAAATGGAAACTAAAGATTTGGGAAATTGTTGTAAAGAAAACAGGCAAATTTAAAGTTATCGAATTGAAAAGTGAGAAACTGAAGATTTGGCAATTCAAAATAGGGAACATAAAAGTTTGGAACATTAAGAAATTAAAAATAACGAAAAGGAAAACTCAAAATGCGGAACTTAAGGTTTGGTAAATTTTTAAATTGAAAATAATAACATGAAATTAACAAATTGAAAAATTGAGAATTGGAATTTTTCAAAAGTGGCTGATCAAAATTTTGGAAATTGTTAATTGGGAACTTAAAAGTTTGTGACGAATTTTAAAATAAGGAACACTTCTCCTGTGCAATTTTGTTTAAGTGTGTCTACAAACGTTGCGATGTTGCATGGGTGTTCCCGTATTGTGCCGGAGATGCCGACGTGTAGATAGTTTAAATTGTTATGTTTTTGATGTATCTGGCAACGCGTATTGACAAGGTTGCTAGTTTCTTATTTCTCAAAGCTCAACTGTCAAAAGTGTGCCTCAGTGTGCCACAAATGTGTTTTGGATTAAAAATCGATGCTCCGCAGTTACTTAACAAATTTGAAAAAATATATTATAGGATATTCAAATTGAAAATTGGAAAACTGAATAGAAGGGAATTGAAAATTGTAAAATTGTAAATTGATGTAAATTTGGAACTTTGGAAATTTAAAATAAGGAAATTGAAAGTATAGAAATTTAAAATTTGGAAATGGAAAATATAGAAATTGAATATTTGGCAATTTGACATTTCGAAATTGGAAATTTGAATATAATTTAGAAATTTAAAACTTGGAAATTAAAACCTTGAAATAGGAAATATGGAAATTGAAAATTTGTCGATTGAAAATTAGTAAATTGAAAATTTGTAAATTGGAAATATGAAATGAAAATTTGAAATTGAATAGTAATTGAAAATTCTGAAATGGTGAGAAGTGAGAAATTGCAAATTAAAAAGTGAGACATTGCATGTATGAATATTCAAAATTGGGAACATTAAAGTTTGGTACATAGAGGAATTGAACATAGGGAAATATATAATGAGGCACTTAAAGTTTTGTAACTTAAAGTTACTGGTAACTTGTTAAATTGGAAATTTAATAACACTAAATTAACAAATGGAGAAATTGAAAATTGGAATTTTGAAAAGTGACTGATCCAAAATTTGAAAATTGAAAAATGGGAACTTAAAAGTTTGGGACACTGCGGAATTGAAAATGGGGAAAAAGTAGGTTATGAAAAAGGTTAATTTAAAACTGGAAAATTTAAATTTGGATAATTAAAAAATGGGATATTCAAATTGAAAATTGGTAAATTATCAATAAGGGAACTAAAAAGAAAAGAATTGAGCATTGTAAGATTGCAAATTTGGAAATTGAAAATTTGGAAATAGATCATTTGGAAATTGAAAATATGGAAACTTTATGTCTGGCAAATGAAAATTTTTAAATTTTAAATTCTGAAACTAAAAATTTAGGAATTGCAAATTTCAAAATTGACAGTTTGGGAAATTTAAAATAGGAAAATTGAAATTGGGAAACTAAAATTTTGGAAAAATTGAGGTTTGAAATGTTTAGGTAATTGGGAAATAGAGAACAGGAAACCTCAAGTTCAGGAAATCATTGATTCGAAAATACGGAAAATGAAAATTGGAGCATATGAAAAATATGAATAATAAGAAATTGGGAAATTATGGGAATTTGAAAATGAGGTATCAATAGCGGAAAACTGACCAATAAATTTGAATTAATAAATTAATAATAAAAATTCAAGATTTCGAAATTGGAATTGGACACTTTCAAGTTTTGGAATAGAAAAATCTCAAATTTAAAAAAAAAAAAAACTTAAAACAAAGATTTTGAAATATTGTTTGGAAATTGTTATTTGGAAAACTGGGAAATTTATAGTTGTCAAATTGAACAGTGAGAAAATGAAGTAGTGGAAATTCAAAATCGGGAAAATATATGTTTGGAATATTGAGAAATAGAAAATAGGAACATTGAAAACGAGGAACTAAAAGTTTGGTAAATTGACAAATTGAAAATTGAATAAATGGAAATAAACATATTAAAAAATTAATTAATTAGAATTTTGAAAAGCGGCTGATCAAAAATTTGGAAATGGAAAGATGGAAACTTAAAAATTTGGGACATTGCGAAATAGAAAATGGGAAACTAGTAGTTTATGAAGCTGGTTCATTCAAATTTAGAATATATAAATTTGGAAAATTAAATAATGGGATGTTTAAATTGAAAAATGGTAAATTAATAATTGAAGAACTGAATGGAAAAGAATTTATAATTGAAAGATTGCAAATTTGGAAAAATTGGAAATTGAAATTTTTTTCATTGGGATCTTGGAAATTTAAAATTAGGAATTTGAAAATTTGGTTATTGAAAGTTTGAAAATAGGTAGTTTGGGACATTGAAAACATAAAAATAGGAAAATATAAAAAGGGAAACTCCAAGTTTGGGAAATAATTGGAACAGGGGACATTGAAAATTTGGAAACTGAAAATTAGAAATTTTGAAAGGACCCCTTGTAGACTTTTTTACCGTACATTTTTTTGAAATTTTGTCTGAAGCGTAGTCTTTGGTCAGACCATCCTCTCCTTCTGAAAAGTACTTAGTTTATGAATGACCCACAAATTGCAAATTCGGAAATTGAAAACGAGGAAATTTTTAAATTGAAAGTTAGGAAATTGTAATTTTGGATATTGAAAATTTGGAAATTAAAAATTTGGGAATAAAAAAGTTGAAAATTTAAATTGCAACTTAAAGTTTGGGAAATAGGGAAATTGAAAATGAGGGAACAAAAAAAAAACAGAAAATATGAAATCGGGAAATTGCATGAATGATAATGGAATGAACAAGGGGAAATTTAATTTTGAGAGATTCATAATTTGGAAATTGAAAATTTTGAAATTAAAAATTTGGTCAGCAATAAATTTAAATTGAAAATTGAGAACTAAAATGCTTTCATTCAATTGGAAAATAGAGAACTGGCAACTAAAAAATCAGGGAATCGATCAATTGAAAATAAGGAAACGAAAATTGGAGAAAATGAAAAATATGTAATATTGAAATTGAAAATTTGGAAGTTGGAGATTGAAAATCTATAAATTGAAAATTGGGAACTTAGACGATTGGGACATTGGGAAATGAAATAAAGGGATATTTAAAATAGGGAACTTAAAACTTGGAATATTCATTTTCCCTTTTTTTTAAAACACTATTTAAAAAAAAACTTTTTAGAGCGTACTTTTTATAAATAAAAAATAAAACATTGAAACACTTTTTACAAATTTTCGCTAGTGAAGGAATTTGCTCGCGTTTAATAGCGAAAATTTGAAAAAAAGTGTTTCAATGTTTTATTTTTAATTTTTTAAATGAAGTGTTAATTTTAAATTCCCCTAGTTTCCCAACCACTTGGAATATTGTTAAATTGAAATTGTATACTTTGAAATTGGGAAATAGCGAAATAGAAATTGAAAATTTGGATGGTGGTGATTTGAAAATTGTAAAATTTTAAATTAAATTGTTTGAGACATTGAAGCATTGAAAATCGGAACTAAAGGTTTGGGAAATTATTAAATTGAAGATGAGGCATTTGAAATTGAAAAATATGAAATTTGATAAATTTAATAATCAGTAACATTGAATTGGGAAATTAAAAACAGGCAAAATGAAACATGTTCAATTGGAAATTAGTTTATTGGTAACGTAAAATTTTGAGACATTGGAAAATTTAAAATAAGGAAACTGAAAATGGTGTTGAAACTTGGGTAGTTATTAAATTGAAAAAAAGGATAGTACGGAATTGAGAAACTGCAAACTGGGAAATTGAAAACCAAGAGATTTAAAATCTATTAATTGTAAATTCGGAAACTACGAAATTAGAGACCTGAAAATCAAAAAACTGAAGATTAGAAAATGAACAGAAATTAAGGCAGTGCCACAAACGCTACGGCTTACAGCTGAAAATTGCAGATTGAAAATTGGAAATTGAAAAATGAATCAATGAATTTTATTTTAACCATCTCTCAGATTCTTTCGATTCTGAAATGGAGCATCACTGATTCAAAAGAGCTGATATAAATAAATACATTGTAAAATGAAAATAAAAACATTATAATTTCAAATGTGTCATTTGAAATTTAAAATAATAAAGATAAAATAAGAATGAAGAATTCCAATTCGAAACTGAAGTTGAAACTTAATTTTAAATATGATTAACTCAAATGCAAAACAGAAAGCTGAGTATAAAATGCACAGGAAAACATAGAAACTGAATCTTTATAGCCAACAAATTATGAAAGGGAGACCTAGAACCGGGGTAGAAAATATGACAATTTTTGAAAATACTAGTGAGTTTTTGATAGTGAAGATTTAAATAATGTAGACATGAATCGCCGGTAATATTGAAATAAAAACACATTTCACAAATAATCAATACATGTTATTGAACCTTGCCAGTGATTACTAGCACTCTGGGCTCAAATCCTTGTAATCTAGGACTGCTTAATAGAAAAGAAAAAAAATAATCGAATAAATATACTGAATTTTGGAGGGTTGTCTGGTGTCAATACCTGTCACGCCAAAGTCACGAGTTGGAATCTCATTCCCGGACAAGTTACTAAAATACCGAAATGGTATTTGAGGGACTAAGTCGAGAGATGAACCAGCCCAGGGCTAAAAATCTCAATAATCAAAGAACTAAAAAAAATACTGTATCCAAAATTGAAAATCAAAACCCAAACTTAAGAAGTTAAAAATATAAAGTCTGATCTAAAAAATTACCAATTACCTGAAATTTCCATTATGGCCGAATGCCATTTG
Source organism: Aedes japonicus (assembly GCA_034211315.2). Classification (NCBI taxonomy): domain Eukaryota; kingdom Metazoa; phylum Arthropoda; class Insecta; order Diptera; family Culicidae; genus Aedes; species Aedes japonicus. The sequence goes on from JASCZW010011888.1 coordinate 9,150, forward strand.
GTTGGATTGGTCACTAGGCCACTAGGTCGCGTTTATGCAGCTTGAATAAGAAGAAGACTTATTAAAAGCGACCAAAGAATATCTATAGATTCAAATGAAATTTTGCTACTAACTAGTGGACTTAATGTAGTGTAGTGTACAACTAAATTTTGTTCTTGTTCATAGAAGATATTTTATTTTGAATCCCATACATTACAAAACCAAGAGGGTTTCTCTAAACGTAGTCAACAGACGCGTCGGTTTATTGTACTTGCCAGATACTCTACGATTGGATAGACAAAAACAGCCCTCAAATTGTGGGAGTTTGTGTAATTTCAATTTTATACCCATTGTTTGGCAAAGTTATTATCGAAGAAATCTGTTTGCAAGTGATGAAGTGATTAGAATGTGACAGTTCCATTGCAGATCCAGCAACTCATTTAAGCATTTCTGGAGAGTCACGCCCATTCCGAGGTTACTTCCGCATACAATAAAGCCCAGCATGTAAATATTATCGATATTATTTGAACAAGAATACTGCAACACACCAGATTCCACATTTGGAAATTTAATGTATCCAAACCAGGCAGGTACTTTTTAAAAATAGATTTTTGTCGTTTAATTATAATCTGATCGATCTCACCAAAAGCCCGCCTCCAAAATTACACTAGTTTGTTTAGCCGTAAAAATGAAAATTTTATTGATTCGAAATTGATTTCATCCACTTGCGATTAAATGATTTTTATACAACCGAATTGAACACACGCAAACGTTAACCGTCATGGGAGAAAATGTCATGATATTTTTGTGCTATTTTCTACAGGCAACCTAACATATCTGCGGCCACAAGCCGATGGTTTAAGAAAAGTTGCAACATAGATTTACGTTGCTCAGAATTTCGTTGATTGTTATCGAAAACATGACAGTTCCTCAATTTTTCAAAAAAAAAATTACTACACAGAAGCGTTCCCAGAATAAAAATGGACCGTGAACTAGTTTATGTTTCTCGGATTTTAACTTAAAAACGTGATGTAGTTCATGATTACGTGAGTCAGTTCACTGTGTATTTTTGCTTGTTCTCAGATTCATGACTGCAGCTCACGGATTCGAGGAGTCAAAAAGCTTCTTGAAAACACATCATACTCCCAAAATTTAACTATCAACTGTGGAAGAGCGCGTTATAAACATTAATTTGAGCGCAGGTGAAGCCAAGGGATTAAGTAGATATACAATCATCAAAATTTTTAGCAGCCAAACACTTGATTTAATTGAAAAGTTACAGTAGCGTGATCTTCTACGAAACTTGTATTCTTGAAATTGTATCATTTTTTTTTTGAGTGTAAGCCGGTCTCATTCAAATATCACCAACAACCAATACAAAGTAGGTGAGATAAATTGCAAATCTTTACAATCGGGATAGAATGAATTCACACAATTTCTCTCGCCGTCGCTTTCATGCACTCACAGGCACATCTCCTCCCTGGCAGAGCAGTTTCTGATAACGTAAGGAAAATGTATATTCTCCACCTGTGGGGAAGCTTTGCCCTCCTTCAGCAAGCAGGATAAAAAGAAGATTTTCCACAATCTACTGACTGTAGGAAAAACCAAACAAACAACGTGAGGTGCGAATCTTCCTGTCAGTTCAACTCTCCCCTCTTCGGCTTGAATGTCGGAATAAACTCGGCGATCCATGATCCATTTGACAGCACCGAGCGAGATAAGACTACTAGATTGTGGGTGAAATATTGATCGACTTAGTTCTAAAATCGGAACGAAGATTCAGGTGGAAGATGAAATCGACCGAGAAGCGTCAGCAAATTTCGGATGCATCGCACCACTTTTGGACAGCAGCAGAGGGGGGGGAGGGGACGAAGAACGTTATCTTCCACTTGGGATCGCTTTTTCTCCGATGGCGGACCATCTTAGCGAAGAGAGCACTTATGTATTGGATGGCTGGGTTGGTTGGTTGGTTGGCTGGCTAGATGATGGTTTGCTGTTATCGCACTCATTCACTTTATCGATCGATTGAGTCCCGGTGCGCCGAACACTTTGCGGTTTGCCCAAAAAAAATATAAGTGGATGAAAGACTTCTCCTTCGATTAGAGGCCAAAGATGTAAGAAACGATAATCAATTGTTTTTTCATTAGTGATTCAGGGAATGGAAGCGCAATTGAGTGCCAGATTCTATTAAACTGGAAGATGATTAATTTTTCTAAGTGAACTCAAACTGGCCCCATGATTCAACCATGAATCCGCTCACAAGTCTATTCAAGACGCAATTCCATTTCAACAGTCGGTCCCCAGTGGGGGAGGGGGAAAGAAGAGGGAAGCCACATTATCAGCGCTTGTCGTCGTTAATAATATTTGCTTGAATAGCGATAAAACTCAAACGATGATGAATATATTTTTCCTCGTTCGGCGCTGGCTGCTCTCAAATCCATCACGGCACTCATCTATGCACTGCTGGTGGCTCGGGGCTTATCTTTGATATCTCTCTCCGGCCCGCTGGTCTCTGCGTTGACCGGCTTCCCAATCAGCTATTAGAGCTTGGTTGTTCGCTGGCATGTTTGAACAACTAACGTTCAAACGATGTCGTCTTCCTGTTTCTTCTTCGTCGTGGTGATTGTTTTGTCGTACTTTTCTAATCTGGTTATCACAAAAACTCGACGCAGTTCGACTCTTATCTGATACTTTTGGCTCCTATCGGGTTATCTTTGGCATCCTAGTCGTTGGTTGTAATTGAATTGATAGGGCTGTGGTGGAAATTTAGAATCTAAGGGCGTTTTTGAAAAAAAATATGAATAAATGCAAATTTGAATATAAATCTAGGATGGAGCATCATTTCGACAGGAGATAGCAGATTTCCGTCGTTCATTGCGATTACTCAGTCGAATTCAAACCAAGTGAATTGATTGTTGGAACATGTATAGTGCAAACAATCCTCTCAAAGAAACTACAAGCTACAGCACCTTGGGTTGTTCGAAATGATGACAAAGGACTTCGACTAAGTGTAAGCCATTTTAATTGTACAATGCAATATTCTTTGAATTAACACACTCTCATAATAAAACAATATTTATCATATCATCGATTGATTGGTTGACCGGCCTCGGTGGTGTAGTGGTAAGCGTGACTGTTACTTGGCACCCCCAGTGGGTCTGGGTTCAATCCCAGTCGACGTCGGTGGTTTCTCTGAGGCGAAAAAATCTGCTCACGTCTTCCTTCGGAAGGGAAGTAAAACCGTTAGTCCCGGCTCATATTCATGAGTCGATAGGTAGGGTCCAAGTGGTGGAGTCGTCCTGCTGGCGTCGGTGATTGTCGTCACCATGTGAGAAAATAGATCAAAGAAAAAAAAAACAAAAAAAAATATCATCATTGATTTCATTGCCTCAAAGTTACTGATTTTTACAGACATTGATATCCATCAAGAAGATGAAAATGATTCTCAAAAGATTTTATTTTTCATTTAAAGTTGTCTTGTTATCTGCGTTGACCTAAAGCATTGAATATTTATTAAAAGTATCTAAGAAAACGGTTTAACCTATCAGATGTTTCAGGACCTTGGTTTGAAGCTCCTGTGGTCCACATTTTTAATATTTGGAAAATATGCAATTTTTTTCAGCTTCGCCATATCTTCTATTTCTAGCTGTCTGATGACTTCAGAGTTATTCTGTTACGCATCCTCATTCACAGTTTATTTGTTCTTTAGCCTAACAGTATTACTAAAAATAAGCCAATGTTTTCATTTTTTATTTCTCAAAGCCGTTTTAGTTCTATGTGAATCATTCATAAATGCCTGATGTTATCAACAATCAATAGGAAACTAGCGACTTCAAATTGGTTCACTATTTTAGAAGCACTTGCACCTAAGTACACCTTGCACCATGCACCTTTGCAATATATTCTTGCGCTTTACGGTAATAACAAGGTTAGTTTTTGTTTTGATTCGCTGTGCTATTTTTACAGAGTGTTCGAAGGATTGTGATGATTGAACAAGCTTGGGACCGATGTGCTGCTACTTTGCGAACCAAAACTATGAACATTTTTTTCTTGGCAATACAGCCCCTGATGTTACGAAAGGCCTCAGTCAAAAATAAGTTTTAGTACTTTTAAGCTTCAAAAACTTTTTACTAAACTTCAAGAATCTTCTAGAACCTTAAAGAAACGTTTAGTTTGAAGTCTTGCTAATAATTGAAGTATGTACTGCAATGAATTTAGGTTAAAGATAATAAAAGCGGAGCTGCAAAAAAAAAAACGGTTCAGGACTTATATATTTTTCAGAGATGAAAAAAAATAACGAACCAAAAGCGTACTTAACAGAATAAAACAGAATATTTCAAAAAAAATACTGTAGATTTATGAACTTAATAGAAATCCATCAAGAGTTTGGTTATTTTACATGTTTAATTACCTAATGAAAAATGTTACAAATGAACAGTAATTAATTAATTAAAATTAGAAATAAGTTAAGTGTTATTCAAACAACTTAAACAGACTACATAAATGTCATTTATGTTATTGATTTTTGACTGCATTGGATTGAAAATTTATTTTGAATTCCCAGGCTTTTGTTAAGGTTCATTAGATGTTAAGGGAAGAAGTCAAGAAATCCTTTTGAAAATTAACGCTTTAAACAATGAACAAAAATCAATGAAAATTTGCAGAAGTATCAATAAATTTGTATTTTTTTTAAACTTCTTAAGATTTTATTCTTGTTGAGAAAACTACGAAGCAAGTTTTACTAAACAATAAAAAATTCTTTCACTTTTTTTAAACACTATTTTTTGAAAAAAAAAACTTTTTTGAGCGTATTAGTAGAACGATTGTGCTTGGGAAACTAGGAGAATTTAAAATTTAACACTTCATTTGATCACTTTTTAAACAAATAAAAACAATAAAAATAAAACCTTGATACACTTTTTTAAATTTTCGCTAGTAAACGCGAGCAAATTCCTTTTTATTCTACTATAAGCTTATCTTTTGACAAAAAAAAAACTCTAAATGTATTTATCCTACTGAAAAAAAAACATAAAAAATTAGGAAACGAATTATATAATTAAGAAGATAGGACTTTGTTTGGAATGTTGTGGATCCAATATTATTTGCAAAGATCTTCTTACTTGAAAAATAGAGTAATTTAGAAGAAAACAATATCTAAAGTTCCGTAATATTAAAAAAAAAAAAAGCAGATTGAAGTTTAAAAATAGTTGAATTTCTATAAACATTGAAGCATTTTTTCTTGAAATGATACTGTAGAATATTTTCTTGTGAATCAGGATTTATAATGTCTTTCCATGTGCCTTTCAACATCCGTTGACAAGTTTGCCCTGCATTTTTCAGAATTTATTTTTGAAGGGGTAAATACCTCAATAAAAAAATTGAATGTATTATTTTTCTATAATTACTAAATCAAAGCAATGCGAATAAAACCTTGAAGAAATAATAGTCAAACTTGGGAAAATTCAGATAATAATATCAGAAAGAAAATTAAATAAAATGAGCTAAAGTTAAGCATTGAATGGTCTTAAGTTTCAAAAAAACTTTTTAGATGTTTTCGACGAGGTCTTCGTTCTAAGAAATAAAACAAAAACAGCGTTTGAAGTATATTACATAAATTTAACGAACTCCAGTACTTTTAAAAATTGCAGCTAACGTGTGCATTAAAAAATAGACAAATTTTAAATGCCGATGCACAAAAAAACAGCAACAAAGTTTCTTCAAATCCTACATTTCTTGAGTTTTCTACAAACACGTTGACCGAAACTTTTGCGAAATCCTATAAAAATAGGAGCTTTCGGGAGCTTTCATGGCCATATCTTCTCCTTTTTGGCCACACAATTATTTGAGCAGATTCTACATTTTCTACCTGTTGCAGCTGGGGGTTTTTGGGAGTCTTCAATAAAACGTTTATCTTCAGCCGATTTATCTCCTCAGAGAACTCTTGGCATAATGGGGCGGGAAAAGGTCCACCCAAAAGATTACTTTCTTTTTTGTGTGATACTTCTTGATGAAGGTGACAACTTCAGGCAGACAGTTGATACTGTAAATCTCCTTGTTCACCCCAAGCCACGATGGAAGGAGAAGGGACTCGGTCATTCCATACTCACTGATCGTCAGCCACAAAAAGGCCTTCTTCGGGAACTTGGAATGGAAGATATATTTGACGTCAACGGTACCCTCCTTGACGGAGCCGTCAAGTATCCGGTCTCCTGCCAGTCTTTGCGGTCCAGCGTCAAGTAGGTCTCGCAATCCATTATGAACAAGGTTTCGCCGGAAGGATGTTTTTACCAGCCGCTCTATTTTTACAATTCTGTACAATGTTCAAGTTTCCCGTCGTTTAATTCCAAGCAAAAGGAGGCGCAATCTTTCATACAACAAAGTCATCATTAGGGGACTCTTTCCGAACCATGACCAGAGACCCTGGCCTCCCATAACGGGAGAATTGCCCCTCGACAATGACATCGTGGACGAAAAGGGATGAAGCGACCGTTACAGACGAGGAACTTATCGCGATAGGCAAATCGCTGAAGGTAAACAAAGCGACAGAACCTGACGGTATACCGAACCTGGCCATCAAGACGGCTATTTCACTGGCGGCCGGAGTTTTTAGAGCGGCGATACAAAGATATCTGGACGAGGGCGTTTTCCCGGACGCTTGGAAAATCCAGACTCTTTTTTTTTTGTCTTAATTATCGAAATTTCAGCCTCGGGCTGGTTCCTCTCCCGTCGTAGTCAGTCAAACACCACTTTTGGGCATTCGTTACTTCGCCGGGGGTGAGATTCGAACTCGTGACTTAGCATGAGAGGTATGGATGTTAACCAATACGCCGGAGTCGCCCCAAATCCAGACTCTAATATTGCTACCGATGACAGGGAAGCCACCAGGGGACCCATCGGCATATAGACCCATATGCCTGTTGGATACAGCGGGTGAAGGCTCGAGAAGGTTATTTCAACAGACTGGCAAAACATACGTAGGGTATAGGTGGTCTGTCAGAAACTCAGTTTGGCTTCGTAAAGGGAAGTCGGCGGTGGATGCCATTCCCTAGTAGCACACATGTTGCCATTGTTGAGAAAACATAAATGTGCCTTTGTTAGTCATAATGAAGGTGCTGCAACTAATTACGATCGTCGTGCTGCCACTAGGGTTCTGTCCGTCACCAAGATGGCCGAAGTGGCAATCCAGCGCAAGAGGCGAGATGTCCGCTACTGTTCAGTGGTCCCCTCGACGTACGAAATGCGTTCAATAGCGCCAGTTGGGCGGCTATCGCTGACTCGCTTCAACCCTAGTAGCACATTTGTTGCCATTAGGTTGAGATAACATAAATTTGACTTGCTAAGTCATAACCAAGTTACTACAACTAATTATGACCGTACTGTGCTATTTAGGAACGCCTTCATGTTCCGTGGTACCTGTACAAGATTTTCGAAGTTATTTCCAGCATCGCGTACTGGCGTACAATACAGAGGTAGTCCAGAAACGTATTCAGATCACCGCAGGCGTCCCGCAAGGCTCTATCCTGGGCCCGGTGCTATGGACCACGATGTACGACGAGGTACTACGGTTTGAATTTCCGAACGGGGTGAAGATCGTCGGGTTTGCAGTCGACATCACCCTGAAGATATGTGGTGAATCCATCGAAGAGGTCGAGTTAACGGCCTCGCACTCCATTGGCATTGTGGAGAGATGGATGAGCTACAGGAAACTAAGACCGAGGTCTCGGTTGTTAACAACCGACAATCGGAGCAACACGCGACGATTAGTGCAGGTAACTGTACAATTGAATCGAAGAAGTCTTTGAGGTACTTGGGGGCAAGGTTGCGGCTTATCATTTTTGACTTATCCATATTCATTTGCCGATAGCTCTTCTCAGAAGCTCAATTTCAAAATATAATCGCATGATGAACTTATGGTGCTTGAGTTGACTCATAATTCGTTCAACAATACATAGCTCTATCTCATATCTGAGGAACAAGAGCGTATATTCGCAGTGATCTTCGCGATGATATTCGCGGTGAAGATCACGCGATTATCATCGTGAAGATCACTGTGAATATACGCTCCCATGTCGAAGATATAGGAGTTAGAGCAATGTACTGTTAGACAAAGTTGTAGGTCTACTCATGCACTACAAGTTCATCGTACATCATATTATCAAATCGACCCTCTGAAAGGAGATATTGGCAAATGAATATGCCTGAGTCAAAAATGATAAGCCGCAACCCTGCTTGGGGGTCATGATCGACGATAAGCTGCAGCTAATGCTTATGGTTGTGTGTGGCTAGGGAAGCTGAAATCCTGAAACAACGGCTGAAGATTCTGGTCGAAGAGACCTTCCCGGCCAAGCGGAACGTGCGGAAGCATGCCAACCCTCCTAACATGCCCTCGCTCCACCCAATCGAGAAGTTCTGGGCTAATTTGAAGAGGAGAGTATACTCAAATAATTTCGTGTCCAAAACGACGGTCGATTTGATCAAAAAGGCGACCAAGAAGCAGAAGAGTATGCCTTCAAGCTTCATTTTTCACCTATTACTATGGCTAACTGCCGCAAGGCGGCGCGGCAGAGTGTAGAAGTATTGTTGTGAAGTTTTTAGTTTCTTAATGAATAAAACGCAATTTTGTTCGTTAAAATATCCTTTTCCGTTATTTTTTACCATGCATCCGAAAATAGTCGTTTTTTTAAATGCGATCCTTATCTAACATCCCCATGATTTCTCGTCGATGTGCAGAGGATTCATCGGGTTCCAACTAAGCGAGTATCCTATCAACACTTCAAGAGTAGGAACCCTTTCCATGTTTAACCTTTAATCGGGCGCAATTACTGGCAATAAAGAAGTAGCAATCTCGGGAGATCAATCAAGCTCATGCTTGAGATTTATCTCACATTATCGTTCGTCATCCATGTTTCGTGGCCGTAAAGCGACTACCGGTCTAGTTAATGTCACGTGGATGGTCAATTTTGTAGTTCAGTGAACTTTGCCGCTCAACCTTAGCGACCTTCGGGGTTCAAAGAAGGAACCTACCATAATGTGCCTTTGTATTTCTATGCTGGTGTCGTTATCGATGGTCACCAATGAGCCCAGATACACAAATTCGTCTACCGCCACTAAATTCGTAGTGGGAAGCTTACTTTGTCTTCTCGCGAGCCTCCTCCCGTCATGTATTTAGTCTTCAACGGATTATTGACATCTGCTTTGAGTCTGACGTATGTTTCCGTCCCAAACTTTCGAGGTACGATATTAATGTCGTCAGTGAAGGCTAAAAGTTCGTCCCAGTCGAGCAAATTTTATGTTAATTCTGATGTAATAATTATTGTTAAGAAAAAATTGAATTCAATTTCAAAATCTTGAAAACATCCAGCTCATCATCCAGCTCTGGCATAGCTTACTTATGTGATTCGAAAACTTCATATAGAAGATTGTTAACCGTTTCATAGGTAACCTGATTATGGAATTTCAAGAGCTCAGGAAACCAGAAATAGTTTCAACACTGCATTGCACCCGAAAGAAAATCCCGGAATCCAGTAGCTCCTGCCCGACGCATCACACCTTTAAACTTCCATTCAATTCCTGTAGCGTCTCGGCGAGCGATAAGGAAAATCGTGTTCCAAATGATATGGTTGTTTCCAAACAAACTTTTCCCTCCCCATGAGGGGCACCATAGCAAGCCACGTTGTTCTTAATCCGGCCTCCGACTTCCATCCGGCGCTGCTCGTAAGGAATCCAATGCTGGCACAATGAATGTGTGTAGCAACACAGCAATAGCAGCCGAAGCTTATCTCTGGCGATCCGTTCTTTTTCCTGCTGCGTTGCGATCTCCACTTTTTTTTCCTCGTATTGATGCAGGCGTTTTTCCTGGCTCCTGGAGGAAAATTCTTCCCGGTAGCAGCTTTCTTATCGGCTTCACGGGAGCAAATTCGGAAAACCATATGACCGCAATCTCATGTCGGCGCAGGTTGAGTGGAAAGGGGTGAAAATCTGCCTTTGCAGCTTCCAGGGATCCCCCTTTTGTAGACGGTCTAGGACGAGAGATGGTTCCGAGCGACTAGAGGAGTGAAAATTTTCTTATCGCCAGTGCTGCGACTGGAGGAAAAACTTCCAGGTGGATTAAATAATAGTTGAAATGTTTTCTCCGGCTCCGGGTGAGGCGAAGTGCAGCAGAGCTAGGTGGCAGCCCTTTCTCTTTTCGAAGGAAAGTGCAGGTGCCGGGAGGAAGTGGAAACTTTAAAAACCGCTGCTGCTGTTTCTTAATCGCCACAAAGCGGTTCCGTCGCGCGCGCCTGTCTCTGACCTTCGGGAAGGCCAAGATAAGCGTGATTCAGAGGAAGGTAATTTTTCGTGCTGCCGGGCATCGTTCGCAGGTTCGAGATAAGCGCTGAGAATGGGAAATGTTTGGAAATCATGTTCTTGCCGGGGAAGTAGTCCTTCGCTCAGTTTTCGATCTGATTTTCCGTCGTACTGCGGGCAACGCTAGACCTGTGCGCCGATCTATTTTCGAACGGTGGGGGTGTGTAAATTATCCCTTCAACATTTCCTTATGCTTACCCCTTGTAACTGTTTGGCTTTCTAGTGCACTATAAAGACTATAGGATAGCTCCAAGTCGTATATTTTGATAGAAGGCCCGGATATCCATAGTGTTATATGACTCAGGTCGATGAATTGACTTGTGTATGTGCGTGTACAAAGCTATAAGACAACATTATAGAATTTGTTCATAACAAGTCGACGGAGAATTCGGCTTATGTCTTTATTAAAGGTGATACGGTCAAAATTTGGTCAAGGGAAAACGCGTGTATATCGGTGAAATCGTTTATTTAAAAAATCAAATTAAATTTCTTTTTCAAGTTCAATTAGTATAAAATTCAGGAAAAATATTCAGTTAGGCTTCCGCTGTTCCAAATCCGAATTGTCGGGCCTTACGCTTGACCCCTGCCATAAGATTTTGTACAGCCACCTTGTCCACCTTCTTCGCCGCAGAAAGCCAGTTTGCCTTGAACTGCTGCTCGTCCTTAGCAGTTTTTTTGGTCTTCTTTAGGTTCCGCTTGACAATAGCCCAGTATTTCTCAATTGGGCGGAGCTCTGGCGTGTTGGGAGGGTTCTTGTCCTTGGGAACCACCTGCACGTTGTTGGCGGCGTACCACTCCATGGCCTTTTACCGTAATGGCAAGATGCCAACCGGCCAAAACAGTACGGAACAACCGTGTTTCTTCAGGAAAGGCAGCAGACGTTTATTCAAACACTCTTCACGTAAATTTCTTGGTTGACAGTCCCGGAAGCTATGAAAATGCTGCTTTTCAAGCCACAGGTACAGATGGCTTGCCAAACCAGATATTTCTTTGCGAACTTTGACAGTTTCGTGTGCTTGAAAATATCTGCTACCTTTCCTTCCTTTTGCCGTATAAAACTCCTGTCCCGGAAGCTGCTTGTAGTCGGCTTTGACGTAGGTTTCGTCGTCCATTACCACGCAGTCAAACTTCGTCAGCATCGTCGTGTACAGCCTCCGGAATCGCGCCTTGGCTGTCGTATTTTGTTTATCATCGCGATTTGGAGTCACTACCTTCTTGTAAGTCGATAGTCCGCTCGGCTCGATGCCGTGACGATAACCAGCTTATTTGCGCATCTCGAGATAGGTTAGGTTTCGCCGAACTACCGGCAACTCTCTTTGTCGTCTCAGCGGCTTCCGGTTTTCGATTTCTCCCGATCCAGGCTTCCTGGCTGTCGACAAACGTTCCTCAAACACTTTAATTACATTTGTAACGGTTGATTTGGCAACTTTTAGCGATTTTGCCAACTTTGCGTGCGAGTAGCTCAGATTTTCGCGATGCGCGAGCAAAATTTTGGTACTGTTATCTTGAAATCATTTTCAAAATTTGTTAGATTCAGATTTTTTCTAAAGCGGACCTGTAGAACGAATTGTGAATCAGATAAAGGACTTATTTTCGATGACTCACTTGGTAGTGCTGAATCTAGATTTGATTGTTCGTATCCCAACAGTCACGCGAACGCAATCCGATCATAGGTGTAATTGGGACACTGAAATTCGACCAGTGAGACAAATATTTTTAGTTTATGATACAGTTGATTTAAAAAATTTATAATTCATCATTTATTTGAGTTCATTCTGACGTTGCTTACTTCTTCAACGGAATATATTTTTTGGCAAAATTTTAAACTCCCGTGCTTCTTGTACCTGCTCAGCAAGTTATTGGTCGACAGTCTGCGCCTAGCTCCTGAAAGGGGCTATAGAACCTAGTACTTGATTGCAGCCCACACCATGACCAACATTTATTTACTTAAATTTCCTACCTGCCTAGTCCCTTCAAAACGATGATGTGACCCATTAACCTCGAGCCAACCACGAGTAATTGGTGCCCCACTTACTTACACCATAGAGCAAATTAATGCAAATAACAATTTTAAATATCGGCTCCGCAAAGTGTTACACACCTCTGAGCCTTATCAACTAAGCGAAATTAATTTAAAAAAACTATGCTCTTCTTCTTAACGAATGGAACTTGTTAAAATGCAAAATTGAGAATAATTGGAACCAGTTTTTACCAAGGTGCACACTTAGACAGTTTTACAGTATTCGGTAATTTTTTACTGAACCTTCCACAGTTGAACTTCCGGTAATCCGATTCATCGGATTTCGGTTAAAATTTTACAGTATTCCGGTAAAAAATTAACGGAACTTGTCAAATTTTACCGAAATCCGTTTAACCGGATTACCGAGATGTTCAGTTGTGGAAAGATCGGTAAACAACTAACGAATACTGAAAAAAATTCTAAGTATGTGAATAAGGTAGTGAATACAGCCTTAACTGCATCAAATGGCAACGGCTCAAAAGAGGAATTGAGGAATTTATTATAAATTAACGAATGATAATATATTCAAGAAATAATATTTTACTAAAGACAAATTACAACATAAAAGTAGTTTATAGAGGTCTGGAAGTACATTTTATTAATTTTGTATCCTGATTGTTATTGTACCGGAGAATAGAACATTCTTCTAATATTAAAAGCGCAATGGTTGGAGATAATGAAACACCTTTCGATTGCTATAAAATAGCATGTAATAATTCTATGTATCTAAAAATCTAAAAATCTAAAAATCTTAAGATTTTTAATCTCAAAATCTGAAAATCTAAATATCAAAATGTCTATAAATCTCAAAATCTAAAATACCAAAAATCTCAAAATCTTTAAATCTTTAAATCTCAAAATTTACGAAACCTCAAAATCTAAAAATCTAAAAATCCAAAAGTCTTAAAATCTCAAAATCTAAGGATTTAAATATCTTAAAACTCAAAAGTCTAAAACATTTAAAATCTTAAAATCTCAAAATTCATATATCTTAATATCTAAATATCTTTAAATCTAAATATCTAAAAATCTAAGAATCTAAACTTAAAAATCTTAAAATCTAAAATATCTTAAAATCTCGAATCTCGAAAATCTGAAACATTTAAAAATCTAAAAATCCAAAATCTTAATTCTTATAATCTTAAATCTAAAAATCTTAGTATATAAAATATATGAGAATCTAAAAACTCAAAATATCTTAAAATCTTTAAACCAAACATCTATATATCTAAAGATCTATAAACTTATAAATCTCAAAATCGAACAATCAAAAAATCTAAAAATGTGAAAATCTTCATAATCTTAAAATCTGAAGATTCTTCAAATATTAAAAACTAAAAATCTATGACTTTGAAAACCTAGAAATCTACAAATTGAATATCTGAAATTCAAAATCAGAAATCATAATATCTTAGAATCTAACAATCTAAAAATCTAAAAGTATTAAAATCAGAAATCATAATATCTTAGAATCTAACAATCTAAAAATCTAAATTCTAAAAATCTAAAAATCTAAAAATTAAGAAATCTAAAAATCTAAAAATCGAAGAGTCTAAAATCTTAAAATCTTAAAATCTAAAAAGTTCAAAAATCCAAAAACCGAAAAATCTAAAATTTAATAAATCTATGAAGTTTGAAAAGCTTTATATCTACAAATTGAAAATCAAAAAATACTAATCAAAATCTTTACATCGTAAAATCATAATAATCATAAGATATCAAAAATCTAAGAATCTAGAAATCTTCAACTAAAAAAACGAAAATCTAATGGAAAATCTACAAAAATCTAAAAATCTAAAAGTATAAAAATATAAAAATATAAAAATATAAAAATATGTACATATATAAAAATCTAGAAAATCTAGCAATCTTAAAATCTTAATATCTTAAAGTCTTAAAATCTTTATGAATTTTTAAAATCTAAAAATTTAAAAAACCAAAAATTTAAAAATCTTAAAATCTATTGCATCTAAAAATCTCAAAAATATCTTAAATACTTTTGATCTAAAAATCTTAAAATCTCAAATCTTAAAATCTAAATATCTCAAAATCTGAACAATCTTAAAATCTTAACTTTAAAAATCTGAAAATCTTAAGAGTCTAAAAAATTGAAAATCTGAAAATTAATAATATAAAAATCTTGAAGATCAAAAATATTAAAATTTTAAAGTCTTGAAATCTTAAAATCTTAAAATCTTTATATTTAAAAATCTAAAAATCTATGAATTTAAAATTCTTAAAATCCTTAAATCTTTAAATATCTAAGAATCGTTATATCTAAAAATCTTAAAAACTTAAAATCTAAAAATCTTAAAATCTCAAAAATCTGATACTATGTATAAATCTAAAAATCTGATGAGTATGTACAAATCAAAACATCATTAGGACCTAAACTTGGTCTGTTGCTGTCTACTTCAAATAAACAAATAAACAAATAAACAAATAAAAATCTAAAATCCAATAATCTTATAAATCGGAAAATCAAAAAATCCATAAATCTAAATATCTTAAAACTGAAAATTTAAAAATCTAAAAATCTAAAAATCTCAAAAATCTAAACATTTAAAAACTTTAAATATCTTAAATTCTTTCGATCTTAAAATCTTATAATCTGAAATCTTAAAATTTAAATATCTCAAAATTAGAATAATCTTGAAATCTTAACTCTAAAAATCTGAAAATCTTAATATATAAAAATTTGAAAATCTAAAAATTAATAATATAAAAATCTTGAAATCTAAAATCGTAAAATCATCAAAATCTTAAAATCTTAGATCTTAAAATCTTAAAATCTTAAAAATCTTAAAATTTAAAAATCTAAAAATTTAAATAATTTAATCTTAAAATCTAAAAATTTCAAAATCTTTAGTTTTAAAAATCTTAATATGAAATCTATGAATTTAAAAATCTTAAAATTCTTAAATCTTTAAATATATAAGAATCGTTATGTCTAAAAATCTAAAAACCTTAAATTCTTAATATCTAAGAATCTAAAATTCTAAAAATCTTAATATATAAATATCCTAATATCTAAAAATCTTTAACTCTTAAAAGCTAAAAATCTAAAGATCTTAAAATCTAAAAATCTCAATATCTAAAAATCATAAAATCTAAATATCTGAAAGTATCTACAAATCTAAAAATCTAAAATCTAATAATCTTAAAATCTTTAAATCTTCAAATCTTAAAATCTTATTATCTCAATATCTTTAAAAAATAAAATATAGAAACTTTAAATTCAAGAACTCGTACACAAATCTGATGTTTTTTTTTTAACTCAGCCACATTTTTTTTTTTTTTCATTCTGTGAATCTTTTGGAAATGTATGAGTGTATTCAATTAAAAATCTGAAAATCTTCTAATTTAAAAATCTTAAAATCTGAAAAAATCTAAGAAATCTTATTTTAAAATTTTAAATCTTAAAATTTAAAAATTTAGGAACAAAAAATCTTAAAATCTTAAAATCCAAAAATCTAAAAATCTAAATATATAAGAATATAAAAATCCTAAAATCAAAAAAAACTAGAAATCTAGAAATCTTTTTGTAGTTTCTTAATATCTAAGCATCCTAAGCTTCTTTTAATTTAAAAATCTAAAAATCTTAATATCTAAAAATCTAATCTTTAAATTTAAAATCTAAGTATCTAAAAATCTTCAGATCTTAGAATCTCAATACATCCTTAAATCTTAAAAATCTGGAAATTTGAAAATTTGAAAATCTTAAAATCAAAGAATCTTAAAATCTTAAAATCGTAGTATCTTTAAATCTTGAAATCTTAATATCTTAAAATCTGATAATCTCTAAATCCTCATATCTTTTTTTATTATTATTTATTTTCCGCCGGCCTATTTCCTCACATGGTGACAATCACCGACGCCAGAGAGACGACTCTACCACCTGGGCTCTATCTAACGACTCATGACTATGAGCCGGGACCAACGGCTTTACTTCCCTTCCGAAGGAAGGCGTGACCAAATTGTTTCGCCTCAGAAAAACCACCGACGTCGACAGGGATTGAACCCAGACCCACTTGGGTGCCAAGTAGCAGTCATGCTTACCACTTCACCACGGACGCCAGCGAAATCTTCAAATCTTTAAAAATCTTAAAATTAAAACTCTTAAAAGCTTATTAAAAAAATCTTAGAACCTAAAATTCTTAAATCTAAAAATTTCAACATACTAAATCTAAAAATCTGAAAATTTTTGAATTCTAAATACCTTAAAATTTAAAAGTCTTGACATAAAAAATCTGTAAATCTAAAAATTTAACAATCTGAGTATCTAAATATCTTAAAATCTAAAAACCTAAATATCTAAAAATCTTAAAATCCTAAAATTTTTAAATCTGAAAACTCTGAACACAGAATCTGTAAAATACAAAATTGACTGACATTAAATGATTTTGTTTTTAAATTGGCTACAACATTGTTCTATTAACTCTCTGTGAATCTTCTGGTAATATATGAGTTCAATCGGTTTAAGAATTACCCCTAACAATAATAGAAGAAAACTCGCCAAAGCCGTCATTTCTCCTATCAAATAATCTGAAATAAAAAAAAAAAATTAAAAAAAACCAAAATAAATAAAAATTTAGGTATCAAAAACCTACAAAATATATTAAAATATATATTATATAATAACTGCTTCAAAATTTGTATATTTCAGAGCTTAACGATCAAAAATTAAATCAATTTTAAAAAAAAATAAGAGCTGTGAAATATACCTAACTATTAATATTTTTACAACATTACTACAATCGCATAAAGAATAAAGAATCCACTGTGTACTGGCTATTTACCGGTCAATTCAGTAGTTAACCAAGTTATTTCTTTCGGGATTTACCACTTTCAAATAAAAACAAGGTGGGGGCGACTCCGGCGTAGTGGTTAGCATCCATACCTCTCACTCCAAAGTCACGAGTTCGAATATCACTCCTGGACAAGTTACGAAAAAATACTCAAAAAGGTATTTGATGCTACGACGGGGAGATGAATCAGCCCAGGGCAAAAAACATCGATAATAGAAGTAATATTACAAGTTGAATGATATTATGTTTATTTCTCAATTTATGGTAGCTTCATACGTCTGATTGTTTGTTTCGCTTGATTTTACTCCGAGTGCATTTTAAATTTGGCAGGATTTTTTATTTTCCGTGTCGAAATTCCGTCAATCTTACCCCTTGAAAAATTACATGAGAACAAAACCCTCGGACAAGATTCCCGAGGGGGTAGGCTACCTTAACCATTTTTAAATTCAGGACAATCTCAGTTAAAAGTATACATAACCATGCAACCTCACGTAACCTTGATTACCTAAGAAATTCCAAGAAAATGTCATCAATTTTATTATAAATAAATCTTACTTGCCGAATGCCAACGACCTATCGTTAGCAGGATCGTTCTCAATACTTCGATCCCAGTCTTCCTGCAAATTAAGACCAGCCTTTTGTTTTGCTTCGATTAGACATACATTGCCAAACACTTTGTCAGGACCATTTTTGACATATTTTAGTGTACCAAATTTTTTCCACACTTCGCTGGCTCGATAACCATTTTTTTCCCGTTACCAATATGTACACTCACGATGGAAAAAGTTCTCGACATTTAAGGCAGACATTTTATTATTTTTAAATTCTAACTCACTCGCGCTATTGCCGTCGAAAGTCGAAACACGAAAATTTACACTGCAGTTGCTAGAACGAAACGACAAAGCTGATCACGCACTCCCTTTGAATGGCACATCGCATCGAGATGTCATCATTTCTCATTAGTAATTGAAACAGATTTCTAAAGGGCTAATGAACATAACTGAAAAAATGCAGCGGCCACACAGATCTAACAACGCGCACTTCTTCCCTCTAATACTGTTAGCTTTGAAAAAGATGACTTCAAAATTTATTCAACATTCCATACGTTTCAAGGAATTTGAGCACTTTTGAAATTATTAAAAATCTACCATTCATATGAAAAAGTAATCTACTCATCGATGAGTAATTTCTTTAGAAATTTTACCAAGTTTCGCTAAGAAGTCGGGTTACGGGATGCATACGCCTACTTTATAACGAAACTGGGTAGAATTCCTGAGTAAACCAAAGGAAGCACTCCGTGCTGGGTAAAAGACATTTTCCGAGCAAAGTCAACCTAATATTTATTGCGTTCTACCCTACCTAACCTAGGGAAGGTCCAATAATTATATCACGTGGTAGGGGGGGAGGTGGGGTTTGGGAAAACGTGACGATCCATACAAAAAAATTTGAAGGTCCATACAAAAAACGTGAAAAAAGAGGGGCTGGTTATAAAAAGTCACTTTTGCGTGACGTAAATAATGGACGTTCCCCTACGGGTAGAAAAAGCTCACTAAAACACGGCTCTATCAGTTGTCCTTAAACGTTACGAAAAAGAACGCCTAACCCTGCACTCATCATCGCAGGTCAAAAATAAACAACATTTCAACCCGAAAGGCTTTGTTTTATTTTCGATAATCGATTGAGTGCAGTCCTGGGCTATTGTCCAAAGCGCTTTGTCAGTGAAATCCGATCGACACCTTTTCATTGTAATTTCAAACAACCGCCACCTAACGCCTATTTCTCTCCACTCTCCGTCTCTCTTTCCAGGTAAGCCAATTTGTCCAATTCAGCTGTAATTCGAAGGTTCCCTTTTGGCCACAGATTCACAGCGTAAGTTTACTTTTCGAAGTACCTATCCCATGTGGTGTCCATATTGTGTCGCGTCGTCTAAACATCAGCAAATACCATGAAACGATAACATTTTATTACTCATCCAAGAGTGCGCTGCTTGCCTGGCGTCGTCGTCGAGTGAAAGGCGCACAACAACGGATAAATAAACAAAGAAGCTGGAAGGAAGGGATCTCCGCTCACTCATACATTCTCACACTCTGTCTGTTTAGTCTACGGACGGCGGGTAATTTATTTTCCTATCGCAGCAACCAGAAGAAGGCTCAGTTTCAATCCGATCCGCACGGACAGTGGTTATGGATGCCGCGGCACTTCGTTTGGCTGATCTCGAATCGCGTCGCATTTGTCGGTTCTGCTTGCGCTCGTGTTCCGCCGATGACGGACTGACTGCAATTGGCAATGATAGCAAACTGGTGTCCCGGATTGGGTTTGTGCTGACGGTGGATGTGGCAGAACAGGACGGATTGCCGCAGAGGATGTGCGGTGGGTGTCAATGGTTAATCGAAAAGTTCTACTTGTTCAAAGATCAATGCGTCCAGGCGGAGATGCTGCTGAAAACGTTCGCCGAATCCGGAATGCCCCTGATGCAGTACTTCGAACCCGTGGATTTCGCGGAGTTTCGCTGGAAGAGAAATGGGGTGACGAGATCGACGTTGGGATACAGGTGGAAGAAGGTGGTGGTGGAGAAGTTCGAGCCGGAAGCGGAGTTTGAAATGATTGCCCCGGAAATGATCAAACAGGAGGATGATGCGGAAGACTGGAGTCTTGGAGAGGAATCAGAAGTGGTGGAAAGCGATCGAGTCACTACGGATGAGATTGCACGGCAGTTGTACGAAGCCGAAGAGACTACACTGACCTCGTTTTCAACTGCCGATCACGAAGGGGACGCGGATGGAGTTCACAATATGGCCGAACTGATCACAGAAATGGATATTGGATCACCCAGACTAGCCACAATACACATAGACCTTTACGACGACATTTCCAACGATACGGTGGAATTTGTACCGAAACCGTCCAGTGCAGCTAATGAACCGACCAAACCAACCGCGCCGATCAGCTTCACGGAAGAGATGCTACTGCTGTTGAAAGATGACGAACATCAAGAGTCCGAAAAAACCATTCCCGAATCCCCGCAGTCTCCATCGGATCTCGTCTACGAGGAGCTTCAAACGACGCCGCTTTGCGAATCGGACGGACTGTCGGCACGCTTCGTTGACATGGAACCGGGAGATTGTTTCCGACGATGAATACGATACGGTGGTGATCATTAGCTCCGACACCGAAGACAACCAGCCGGAGGAACAGCCATCGAATCCTCCCAAAAGCGAGCAGTACCGCTGTCAGAAGTGCGACAAGTTCTTCCCGCAATTGCAGCTGCTGGAGTCGCATAGCAAGGCGTATCACGCGGTATTGCCGGCCAAGTCAATGCCGAAGAAGCCCGGTCAAGGAAAGGGCGGCTCGAAGCAGAAGATGGCCATCATGATCGATAATCCGGTCAAAAAGTGCCCCAAGTGCGGCACCATGGTGCACTAAAGTGTCCTACTTGGCACACATGAGGTCTCACCGGTCTGGCGGCGACTCGGAACCGGTGATGAACTACGAGATGGAGTTGACAGCTGTTGAGGAATCGTGGGACTGATGGGGTTGTTGTTGTATATTGACTTCTAAATATACGAAATTTATCGGACAGAGTACGGCTAAATTTGTATTTTTGAGAATTCCTTGAACACGCCTCAAGCTTCTTTTCAATTTCCATTAATTTTCGGAGATATGAGAAACAAGTGTTTTTGTTTTCTCCATAGCATACTATATGTTAATCTCTGTTTATAGTAAGTCTCTTGGGTTTCAATGAAAGTGGAAGAATGACTTACATAAGAAAAGGGAAAAACACTCCGATCTATTTTTAAACTTATCCATATTCTTTTCTCCCTTGAATCTACGGACCCAAATCGAAATGCGCGTCTTTGCGTACATATTCATTAAAAGGAGTGATTGCCCTCTCCATTCTAAGCTAAACATGCAAAAGAACGTGCTTTTAACGACTATCTCAGTGTGCTTGAGATGAGCAATGAATTTATTATTAGGATAGGTCGTAAATCCCACCCTATTCATTTATGGTTCTAGCTCCGCTGTTAACGCTTGATTATGGCGTCTTGGTTGAGTTCTAAGCTGCACCCTTTTTTGTCTTTTAGAATAGTGGAGAATATTTTCGTAAAGTTTTTTGAGTGCCTCTTGTTTCGAATATTTTACGAAAGAACGTATTTGATTCGGGTGAATAATAG
>JASCZW010011889.1:0-30424 GCA_034211315.2 Aedes japonicus
TTTTACCATATCTGAATATGTATTCGGCACTCTATCAATAGTTACAGATTATAGAAGAAAGATACTATATGAAAAAGGACAAAATTGAAGCATTATGGATGATTTCTTACGAACATCACCAAGTGGCCCCTCGACACCGTCAACAAAGACGTAAATTTGTATTTCGGTAGAGTCTCCATCAGATGTACAGGGTGTACGGAATCAAGTTGCGACACACACAAATGTTCTGAAATTTTTTTTCGTTCAACCAATCATCTTCAAACTTTCAGGGAGTAAAAAAAACATGTTATGAATATTTCCCCATGTTTGTTTTAATCAATATTTTTTTTTTGTTATGCGTCTTTTACAGAGCTCCCTGGT
This sequence comes from Aedes japonicus, assembly GCA_034211315.2. Taxonomy (NCBI): domain Eukaryota; kingdom Metazoa; phylum Arthropoda; class Insecta; order Diptera; family Culicidae; genus Aedes; species Aedes japonicus. The sequence continues at coordinate 361 of JASCZW010011889.1, forward strand.
AGTGGACGCATCTAATATTTTCGTAACTAACAAATACAACATTAAAAAACAAGTAATTTAGACACTAATAGATACCAAAAATGGATGCTAAGGAATGTGCGATCAAAATCTAACAACAAAACTTAATCTAGGGTGTACCAAGTGAAATTAAATTCCTTTTAAGCGATCTCTATTACGTTACTAATTCAATTTAATTAAGTTGATAACATTCATAGTCAGTAAGAAGTGTAAAGATTTCAAAATATACTGGCAGTTGATACGGTGTTACAAAAGAAAATTACTGATTTTGGATTTGAGGTGTTGTTTTAAACTGGTTTTAAATAGTAATCAACTATTTAGGTTTTTTAAATATACAGGTATACCTCGATAGTAATGAAGTAGGCGATGGTGAAGAGTAGTCAAGTTACCAATGATTGTTTATGATAGTTAAATAAAAGGAAAATTTGTTCATTACCGTTCTGAATCTCAAACTGAGTAGATGTTTTATTCGGTCTACGGCTACACTTTCAACAGGTTATGGGCCGCTAGAAGTTGGAAGTTATTCACGAAGATTATTTTATTTGAAGAAGTTTTCCGCCGTAATTGGATTTACCGGAAGATCTCAAGATGAACGGAAACAAGTTCGCCATCGAGAAGCTGAACAACGGAAATTTCAAGAGCTGGAAGTTCAACGTTGAAATTCTCCTGGTTCTTGAGGAACTCTGGAAGTATGTTGAGGAAGCTACCCCGAATCCTCAAACTGATGCTTGGAAGAAAGGCGATCAGAAGACTCGGGCAACCATAGGTCTACTCGTCGGAATGAACCAGCGAAGATTGATCCAGAAGTGCACTACCGCGAAGCAAACCTGGAAGGCATTAGTGGACCACTATCAGAAGTCAAGCATCACGTCGGTACTAGCCATGTTACGCCGAGTGATCAATATGCAATACACGGAGGGTGACGATCTGGAGCGGCATCTTGAAGAAATGGAAAATCTTTTTGCACGAATCGCCAACGCAGGGTACGAGTTGCCGGCCAAAATCACGATGCTGATGACATTACGAAGCATACCGGAATCGTACGACAATCTGGGAATTGCGTTGGAGAACCGACCAGACGACGAGCTGACCATAGATCTGATAAGAGGAAAATGGATAGATGAAGCCCTCAAGAGACGTGACAATGTTCGTAGGGAATCTTTGCTGAAGGTCCAAACCGGGTCGAAGCAGATGTTGTGCCACCATTGCCATCAGCCAGGACACAAGAAACAGGACTGCCGATTACTGAACCAGACGAAAGACTCAAATCCGCCGAAAGAAACCGTTGATGACGAGTTCGCATTTTCAGGCCGATCAGAGACGAAGTTCAAGAACAACAGCTGGATCATCGATTCAGGCGCGTCAAGTCACATGTGTGGAGATGAAGAATTCTTCAGTGAAATGATGCCGATCTCAAGAACAAACGTAACTCTCGCTAATGGCAACATTGCTGAAGTGAAGGCCAAAGGTACCGGATTGCTGATATGCAGAGGAAAGAATGATGGTGTGAAGAAATTTACCTTGTCAGAGGTTCTACTGGTTCCGGAGCTGGAAACAAATTTGGTGTCCGTTAGCAAGCTGACCGAGAAAGGAGCAGAAGTTGTGTTTGCTGGCAACGACTGTGTTATTTCGCACAACGCTAAGCATGCAGCTACAGCCGCGAAGTCTGGAGGATTGTATAATCTAAAGCTTGCAAAAACGGAGACAGCAGCAGCGGTGCACACAGAGAAATGATTGCACCACTGGCACAGGAAGTTCGGACACCGAGATCCAAATGCCATCCCTCAATTGGTCAACGATAAGCTGGCTAAAGGGTGTCCACGATGAAATTGCCACACACAAAATTGATTCGCAAAATTCGAGTTTTCATCCGATTGCCATCAAATTTTCAGGGATTGAGAAATAACTATTAAACTTCATTTTACCATTTTACTCGTATTTTATTTACAGTCCATACGCAAATGCCCGCACCTTGGCCTTAACCCCGGCCATAAGATTCTGCACAACCTGTGAATCAACCGTTTTTTTTGCATGTAAACCCATACTTTCTTCAGTTCCTCGACTGTCTTTACTACCTTAGGTCGTTTAAGAAGGTTCTCTCGATGGGGCGGAGCTCCGGAGTGTTGGGAGGGTTGAACATTTTCGGCACGAAATTGACCTTATTGTCCGCATACCACTTCAGCACGTCCTTGGAGTAGTGGCATGAGGCCAAATCCGGCCAGAAGATTGTTGGAACGTTGTGGGCCTTCAGGAGAGGAAGCAGCCGCTTCTGGAGGCACTCTTTTATGTACACCTGTCCGTTCATCGTGTCCTGAGTCACGAAAGGTGCACTCCGCTTCCCGCACGTGCAGATGGCTTGCCAAACCAGGAATTTCTTCGCAAATTTGGACATCTTCTGAGTGCGGACATGCTCCGGAACGCTGAACTTATCCTTGGCCGTGAAAAACAGGTTGCCGGGGATCTGTTTGAATTCGGCCTTCACATATGTTTCGTCGTTCATGATGCAGCATTCAACTTTCGTCAGCATGTTGAGGTACAACTTCCTGGCACGGGTTTTGGCGGACTTGTTCTGCTTCTCGTCGTGATTAGGGGCCTTTTGTACCTTGAACGTTCGAAGCCCAGCCTTAGTTTTGGCATTCTGGACAAAACTTCGGCTTAGGTGCAGCTTCTTAGCCACATCCCGAAAGGAGGCGTTCGGATTTCGGTTGAAGGCCCCAACTACGCGGTTGTGATTTTTGGTGTTGTACGGAATACTTTTTCCTTCACTTCTGGGCTTCCGATCGGTCAACCGTTCCTCGAACCGCTTAATCACTCGCGACACCGTGGAGTTTGCGATTCCCAACGTCTTAGCGATGGAACGATGCGAGAGATCCTTGTTCTCGTGATGAATGCGCAAGATTTTATCACGCACGAGCTGTTCTTTCGACTCCATTTCCGCGAGTTTTGATCACAGGACTTTAAATGTAAATAATGCACTATGAACTAAATCCACTCAAATTTTCATTAAATTTTACCCAACGGTTAAAAAGTTAGAGCAATTTCATAGTGTGGCAATTTCATCGTGGACACCCTTTACAGGAATCCACATTGAAGAATGTTCGGTGAAGGATACGTGTGAATGCTGCCTCAAGGGGAAAATGACCCGTACACCATTTCCCCAGGAAGCTGAAAGATCATCGAGAGCTGTATTGGATCTGGTCCACACCGACATCCGTGGCCCTATGAGAACAGTCACCCCAGGAGGATCAAGATATTTCATGACCATGATTGACGACTTCTCAAGATTGACTGTGGTATATTTCTTGCAAAGCAAATCAGAAGCTGCTGAAAGGATTATGCACTACGTTCGGATGGTCGAAAGAAGGTTTGGTAAAAAGCCGTCAATCATTCGCTCGGACCAAGGCGGTGAATACAAGTCAAAAGCACTAGGACGATTTTACCGAGCCGAGGGGATCATGCCTCAGTATACCGCTGCTTATACCCCGCAGCAGAATGGTGTTGCCGAAAGAAAAAATCGGAGCCTGGTTGAGATGACAAGATCCTGATTGATGCGAATCTCGGATACCGGTATTGGGCGGAAGCAGTCAACACAGCAGTCTACTTGCAGAATGTTCTTCCGTCAAAATCGGTGCAGAAAATTGCCGGTGCCGTATGAAAATTGGAATGGACGAGCTCCTGATCTCAAGCACATCCATGTTTTCGGAAGTCCTGCATATGTTCACGTGCCGGATCAAAAGCGTACCAAGCTGGAGCCGAAATCATAAGGCGTACAAATTGATGCATCCAGAATCCGACAAAGTGGTGATAAGCAGGGACGTTCGTTTTCTAGAAGCCAATGATAGCATGAAGCAGATGTCACACCCTAACGTTGTCGAGTTCGAGTACAGTCACCAGCAGCCTGATGAGATGATAGTTCATGATGATATTGATGACGCTATTGATGACGATATTGATAAAGACTTTCCAGAGGTCGACTCCACGCTGGTTCAGGAGGAGGAGGAACAAAACGAATCAACCGATATCAGTATAGACGAATTGAGCTGAACTCGTTGAAGCAGAACCGAACCTGGGATTTGAAAGAGCTACCAGCCGGACGAAAAGCGATTGGATGCAAATGGATATTCAAGAGAAAGAAGGCACCCTGTTCGCATGGTGCGGTACAAGGCAAGACTCGTGGCACACAAAAATTTGGAACCAACTACGATGAAGTATTCGCACCAGTTGTCAAGCAGGTAAACTTCAAGATTCTCGCAACCGTCGCTACCCAGAGGAAGTTGCTGCTGAAACATGCTGACGTTAAGACCGCTTACCTGAACGGGGAACTGCAAGAAACGGTTTACATCCACTCGCCAGCCACTCGGAATACGTTCAGACAATGATGATGCAGTTTGCCGCCTACGAATGAGCCTCTATGGGTTAAAACAAGCCGCTCATGTCTGGAACACCACTTTTGACGCCGCTCTGAAGAAGATGGGATTCACGCAGTCCAAGAACGATTCCTGCCTCTATTATCGTGGAACAGGTGACGATCGCGTTTACCTTGCTGTTTACGTTGATGACATCGTTGTGGCCTGTCGCACTGAGGACGAGTACCAGGCCATTATTCGAGGACTGAACAAACATTTCAAAGTGACGTCGTTGGGCGATATTCGCAATTTTCTTGGAGTTGAAGTCAGACAAGCCAAAGGATCAATTTCGCTGAATCAAACCAGGTACTTTCGGAAACTCCTGAGCCGATTCGGAATGGATGAAGCTAAGCCATCAAAGATTCCATTGGATCCTGGACATTTGCAAACCAAGGAAGAGAGCGATTAACTACCGAACAATTCGCAATACGCTAGCTTGGTTGGTGGTTTGCTCTATGTTGCCGTTAATACTCGTCCGGATATCGCCGTTAGTGTATCAATCCTAGGACGAAAGATGAGCTGTCCATCACAAGCTGATTGGATAGAAGCTACTTGAAGCACACAGTAGAACACGAGCTGGTACTGGCCATCAATGCAATTCCGTTAACCGTTTACGTAGACGCAGATTGGGCAGGAGATGCAAATGACCGAAAATCTACTTCCGGATATTTGTTCCAACTAGGAGGAGGTCCAGTATATTGGAGTTCGAAGAAGCAGACGTGTGTGACCCTGAGCAGTACCGAAGCTGAGTACATCGCACTTGCTAAATGCTGCCAGGAGGTCCAGTGGATTTTGCGGATTCTAGAAGATTTCTCTGTACCAGTTAGCCTACCGATCACTATTTTTGAGGATAATCAGTCCTGTATCAAGCAACTGATTTCACCTACAGTGAGTCGCAGATCAAAGCATGTTGAGACCAAGAATCACTATATTCGAGAGATGCAGACCAATGGAAAAATTCAAGCGGTTTACTGCCCCACCGAAGAGAAGATTGCGGACATGCTGACCAAGCCACTCCAAGCGGTGAAGTTACGCAACTTTCGAGAAGCAACTGGAATACTACCATAGAGGAGAAGTGTTGAAGTAGGCGATGGTGAAGAGTAGTCTAGTTACCAATGATTGTTTATGATAGTTAAATAAAAGGAAAAGTTTGTGTGTGTGTGTGTGTGTGTGTGTGTGTGTGTGTGTGTGTGTGTGTGAGAGTTGGAGGGGACGTTTTTTAAAAGGTTTCCGCAATAACTGGCCTGAATTCAACACAAAAATCGCCAATGAGTGCTTTTTCGGTTCATGGAACGTAATAGAACAGTTTTGGAATCGATCAACTGGTTCCGAGAATGTCGGTTGGACATGAGTGAAGGTTGCAAAAAACACCCCTCAACCACCATGCGATACCCCAAATCAAATGGGCATACAACAATGAGTTCATTGATTGTCATTCCGACAGTCTAAGACCACATTGCTTAACCTTACAGTCATATACGGACACTCCCGGGAAAGTAGCCAGTTTCTAACTTGACATTATTATCTCAGGAAACACATAAAATCACATCAGCATTCGAAAACACGATCAATGATAACCCAATTGAGTGCTCAGGATCAAATAACCCACTTTTTCATGTTTCGGTACCGCATTGGAAACATCTTGAACACATGAAATCAAAACGAAAAGGGTCAGATCTAACTACAGATGGATAAGTTCAGGGTTTTTGTTTATATCAAGGATACAAAAAAACACCAGGTTGTAGTTGTTTTCATTTATATTTGCAAAGTTATTTTTAAAGAACAAAATCCATTTTCTCGGATAGGATAAGGAAAATCAATTGTACACGGCCAATCAGTGAGTTTTGTTATGTACCAGCAACCTTTTCAAGAAAGTTAAGCCGTATTGGAAGCAATCTACAACATGCGTATTTAGCGGTTATCCGTTCTCTTTCATGCGTACCTCAAAATCAAACTCAATCCTTATTGCTTATTTCTGCTTCATGAGAAACTCTAGAACCTTGATTAAAGTTAGCAGTATCATCGAAAAACTTATTCATTTTCATCGATTGTTGGTACACAGAAACAAAAGCGTTCACGAAAATGAAAACGGACCAAGAAATAGTTCCCGATTACATGATTCAGTTCACGGTGTATTTTTGCTTGTTCACGAATTCTAGAACCTTGATTAAGCTCAGCGGATTCCGGGCACGGATTTTATTATCCAGTTGTAACGTCGAATAACTCCCGGTGTATGTGCTGTTTGTCATTATCAGGGTTAAGAACACCCTCCACTATATCATAATCCTATAGAATTTCGAAATACTTCGTCTTTCTTCTTGAGTTCTAGGCTTGAGAGTTTTCTGAGAAATACTCCACAATTTATCCGGAGCATAGATAATGGCAAGTCATCTTCATCATCGCCATCCACCGGATTATACATGTTCCAGGATTTCCTTATTGCATCCCCTGAAACGCAAAGCCATGCGTAAGCTACCCAAAAAATAGCATCTTTATGGTGATATTTTTTACAGTTCCGTGAAATTCTCCGGTTCGGGCCATCATCTCTTGCATACGAGCTTTGGGTAGTTGGCTTTGGCCATATGTATTATATTCTGGTCCTTAGGTTGAACAAATTGAACGTGTTAGGAGATAGAAATTTCGTCCAGAATTTTCCCATCTATGGTTTGTAATTCTCTGCCAATGAAATAAGCAGAACAATTATCAAGAACTATCAGGACCCTAATAGATCGATTAAATTCTTCAAAAAATCTGGTGACGCGAGACACACATATTCCACTAAATGATCATTAAGTCTAAACAAAAAATAATCATTCAAGCCATATTTAGAAGCTGCGTTGAGGAATTTGCCAATCATGCTTCAGTGCGCTCTTGGTTTTTGAGATTTACCAACCAACATTAGTGGAAGCTTCAACAATCCATCCATGTTTCAGGAGCATGGCATGAGGGCACTTCTCTCTTGATACCTTCCCCACCCGGAGAACAGGAAGCATCTTTGATCGGCGAAAGTGGTAAACTGGAGTGTCCGTAAAGGCACAGGCCACTGTCAACCGCGTTGGAAAATCTGGGATGAGTGACAGTTGCTTGGCTTTTCGTTTTTGTAGTTTTTTTTTTCGAAAATATGTTGACGTTATCTTGTACAGCAGCAACATTTCTCGAAAGTTTCTCTCCAATGATTTTGAACAAACAAATGTCATGTCTTTGGATGAACTCATGGATTTACCTACGCTTTTCAATGAAAATAATATATTTACCGATTGATCCTTCCTACTGCACTGCTTTTTCTCTAATTTTCTACTTCGTTTGTCTGATTGTTGCAATTGTTGATCGAGATGGAATATTATGCTTTGCCATTACCTCTCTGATGTTCATCCCATAATCCGATATCCTCAATGAATCGATTGCAATGGCAGCTTTTTGGCGCTTCAGTCCACTAGTTTGTGTTTTCCCTATTTTTAACTCTCAAACCCAATCTACGTGGTACCAGCAAAACAGAAATAAGCACAACGAGACGCAACGCAATCAAGACCAAGTCGTAAGTTACAAATATTAAATAAACATAATGTCCTACCGCAGTAGCTTGTGTAAAGGGTAAATTTGTAAGAAGGGTAAAAATCTAAGCTCATGACTGTACGTACTATCGAATCAAAACGTACGTACTATCGAGTGTACGTACTGTCGAGGTAAAATGTACGTACTATCGAGGGTACGTACTAGCGAGGTATACCTGTATTGCCTTAGTTTGAGATCACCAGTTTTTACACATTGAAGATGTATCTTTTTGCAATGTAACTTGGGAAATAAAGGAGCTAGGATAACATTGCATCCCCTTACCCTATTTTTTTTCAAACGGCAATGAAACATTTCAGTAGAAGCAATCATCAAACTGCTCAGAAGGTAGTTTTGCCAAAAACATACATGTTTAAGACGTAAAGCAAGGCAAGAGCGGGATCCTTTCGACTTTTATCCCACTTAAATGGCGTATGTTTAATATTACTGTTTTGTATTATAAACTTACATCGTGATATAATGCAAAATGAAATTATCTACACTCTTAAGAAAAAAGAAAATTACATGAACTGTAATTGGTAAAAGACTTAAATTTCATGACATGGGAATCAGTAAATGACTGAATTTTATATGATAATACCTGCAAATCCAAAAATAATGGTTGTCTCTTTAAAGTAAATACAACGTGATGTGAAGTAATGTCTGGTGATGCAATATCATATCAAGAGCTGAAAAATAGGTCATGTGGATTTAATTTTATGAATTGAGACACTCAAAATTACACGAACGCGAACTTAAATATAAATGCTTGACTCATTTGTGAGGCCATAATGTCAATGTAACGGGTGTCCACTAAATAATGAGAACGAAAAGAATGGGTCAGGAAAAAAATACCAGTGAAGTTTTGTTCAAACTGATTTATTTTATTAAAAGGGTCAACTTAAATCTTCAAACTAAGTTTAGTGAATATTGTCATATGGTCCGTGGTCCGCCGTGCGGCGCAGCTTAGTCGTTATGCTGGAACATGACCGTTGGACGGCAGCCACATCGATTTTTCGGATGCAGCTTTTGATCCTGTTGGTAAGTTGCTTGGTGTTCTTGGCCTTCCAATTATCCTTGTATACCATGGAGCTCAAAAGACCGGAAGAAATCCTCGATAGGACGGCACTGTGGCAAATTTGTCGGATTCCGGTCTTTTGGGACATATGGTATATTTTGGCTCTCCAAAAACGTTAAGCGTTTTTTGCGTAGTGCGATGATGCCTTGTCCGGCCAAAACACGTATTTGCCATCCGAGTGATGTTGTTTAAGAAATGGGATGAGTATTTTCTGCAAACACTCTCTTTGGTACACCTCCTGGTTGATGGCTAAACCGCTTGGTTTGAAACCACGGCTTCGAAATACCCTTATCGGATATTACGATGTATAACATAACCTTCGATTCAAATTTGTGCTTGAACTTATACATTACTTTTGGAGGAGTAGTAGATTTGTCCTTAGTGTAGAATCGGTCGTTTCCTAGTATCTGAGACTTCGAAAGAGGAAAGTAGCTTTCGTCGTCCAGAACGAAAGATTTTCCGCCGTAATTCCGAGTCATCCAGCGGCATTGGGATTTCACGGTTTGAATCTGCTCATCTGTGTACTCTGGGATCTGGTTTCTTTCTACCACACTATTCCTTCTTTCTTTAGCGTCTTGCAGATGAGTGACTTCGAACAATGGAACTTTCGGGCTGCTTCCCGTTGACTTACCGAATCCTTGTTGTTGAACATGCTGCGCAGCGAGCGGAGCGTTTTCTCATTCATTATTTTCGCTGGACGGCCGCATCTTTCTTCCGGGTTACTCTCATGCATGCCAGGATACGGTATACGGTGGATACCGGAACTTTTTCACGACAAAAATAGTCCAACGTGTATTTTTTTCCACGATCTTCGTTCGCTTGAAAGAATTGTACAACGCGCGCGCGCAGTTCTTCCTGTTTCGACGGCATGCTGAACACGACTGAAATAAGAGTGTATGAAAATTTTCTGGAGAGTGCAACGATTCATTCATCTAAAGTGACATTTCTATGCGGCCGTTTTTGTTCTGATGGAAAAGTATTGAAATCATTCTCATTTTTTAGTGGACACCCGTTAGAAGTTTTCAATAGTCCACACCCAAGTAACATTGCCAAAACCATCCAGCTTTATTAGGTTTTACCAAAGTTTTATGAAAGCCACTAGAAATCAATTCGGTTTTATTATGGCAGCAAGAGATGCCAATAGGTTTCGAATTTTTGTCAGTTTTATAAGAACCTACACAGCTTCTTTACGATGATCTTAAATCCTTGACTTCTAAAATTCCTTTTACTCCTATCAAAGGTTTTATTTTGACTTTGTAAACTCATAAAATGCTGTTTTGAAATGCCGTTTTAGGACTCATTCATATTATCTTATTATGGTCAGTTGAAAAAGCATTTTAAAACCATTTTGTCTCCAGTAAATGCATTAAACGACTAATTGGCATTGCGGAAAGTTACCAAGCGACCAGATAGTTTTATAGTAGCCATTGCTAAGATTAATTGGCTTTTTGGCAAAACTGTGATTTTTTGCAATCGCCATATTGAAATATATGAAATAATTTATGTGTGGAAAAATAAATACACCTAATTTTAAATGTATTACAATTGAACTGTAGATCTAAGACAAATTTCGGTATTCTTTCAGATAACCTTATTGAATTCCATAAATTTTTAGAAGTTTCTTGATGAATTAATCGAATTTATTTCTTTCAATTTTGTTTTTGTTGTTGTAAACTCGCATAATTTCCGAGGCGCATTAATTTTCAGCTCTTATCGTGCCAATAATCACCATAAAATTAAATGCGCATATAATTTGGAGCATGATACGCTGTAATAAAACTCAATTTGGTTTATATATTTTGCTATCAAACATAATTTCCCGCAACACTTGAGCTTTTTTCTTAGCCATTATTTACTGTTGAATGAATCAGTAGAGCAGAGAATCGAACAAAGCAGAAAAACAAAAACCAACCACGATATCGCCGTGAAGTTTGACAGCTGTGACCATTCAGCCCTATACTGGTTTTGATGGCGGCCAATAGGTTTTATGATGGTTCTCAAGTGGTCTTAACATCTTTCACTGGAATATTTTCAAAATCTTTATGGTCTTGGAAAGGTTTTATGAATTTGTTTTCACAACCGTCTATAGAGTGGGCCACTTTGTACACATTTCGGCTTTAAAGATGCATAGAGGAGGTGTTGGTGGACAAAACAGTTTTGAATGTAGTTTCATCAACAAAGCCGGGAGGAGTGCTATACGGTTAGAATAGAACTGGAATTATTACTTGGGCAGTTTAGCAATGGTCGGCATTGAAAAAAGATGCCGCAGAATATCTCTCTGGCTGAAGTATGATTTTATCTTTACTTTAGAACATTTAATAGTTTCAAATGCATTTGTTTTTTTTTGCAAATTTTTATCACAAATTTATTTAATAACACAAGACAAATTTTAAATAGATATTTTTAGTGCACTGCTATTATTTTCATTGAAGTTTCTCTTATAGGATGTCGGCAAAAAAAACGGTTTTTTGGTATACGATTCTGAACAAAACTTTGAATCACATAATCAATTGCAACATATGCAGTAAAATAGCAGTTCCTTAACTATAAATTAGAAGAAAAAGCTAGTTCCTTGCTCTAGTAGTACTAATTAGGTTTATAAATTATAGATTCGTTTATGAAAATACTAAAAACCAATAAAAATTGTTCTTGTAGCTGAAATTTGCGGCATGGCATGTAAAATTAGCTGTTCAGTTTTTTCTTAGTGTAAATTTGGAAAAGGACGTAAATTTATGTCTTATAAGCCGCTTCGTTTGGGTGCATCTAAGAAGACCTATTTTTACATGAAATTTTCTAAGTGTGTATACACAGCTTCATGGTCAATTCGTGACATCCTTATTTACTACCCTCCAAACGAAAACCTTCAAACTGTATCTTTGTTGAGCAACTTGATACAAAGACAAAACTTGATGCTTTTTCCAAACAAATACAATCCAACAAACCACTCTTTATCCGCAGTGCATAGTTATAAACGTCATAAAATTGAATTAATTCTAATGGGACGCAAACAAGTTGTTTCGAAAAAAAAACGCAGAGCTCTAGGACAACCTGGTGCCCTACCGTAAGCTCATCATTTTCAAAGGGTGCCAACTATCTGCCCAACAATTTTGCTGAAGATATAAGGAAGTATAATGTTTCCAGTCATCCCATTCGCCCTGGACCTGTCGAATTGACGAATACCTGCTCGCCTGCTCAGATGAATGCTATGACGTGATCATGTTATCCGAGACTTGGCTCAATGAACGGACCCTATCAAGCCAAATTTTTGGTACCTATTATGACGTTTTCCGAACTGACCGCAACCCTAGCAACAGTTCCAAGTTATCCGGAGAAGGAGTCCTTATTGCTGTTCTTCGGCGTTTTAAAGCACAGCTAATTGAGGATACATCCTGGGCCAGTATCGAACAAGTCTGAGTGCAAATCAAGCTAGTTGGATACTCGTTATTCCTTTGTGTGTTATATCTTCCACCGGACAAAACGCGTGATGTTGCGTTGATAAAAAAAAACATGCAGAATCGCTATATGCAATATCGTCACAAGCAGATGCTGTGGACGAGATTATAGTGATAGGCGATCTCAATTTTCCAGACCTGAAATGGTGCTCCTCGGGCAATGGATTTTGGTACCCGGACCCGAATGCATCTCGATTCCACGCAGGAAATCTCAGATTGCTCGATAGCTATAACTCAAATCTTCTGCGGCAAATTAATTACGTCACCAACGAAAATGACAAGCTTCTCGATTTATGTTTTGTCAGCAGCTTTGAACAGGCACCAAAGATATCCGTTGCTCCTTCCGTTTTAGTTAAAACGGTTTCTCTGCATCCTGCGTTGCATCTCACGCTCGAGGTTGCGCATCCGACAAATGCTCCCAATGTTGCGGATCCCGTCAGCTACGACTTCAAAAGAGCTGATTATGACAGCATTCTCGGCATTTTGTTGAGCATCGACTGGAATCTTACTCTTGATATCGACGATATCAACGTTGCAGTTTGAACCTTCTCCAGTATCGTGAGCCATGCTATCGATCCATGCTCCAAAGCGGGTTCCTCCAAAGACCAGAAATCCACCGTGGCAGTCTGGTGCACTACGAAAGCTCAAATCATCAAAAAGAGCAGCATTCAGACGGTATTCTAAGCATGGGGGAGTTTCACTGCGATTCCGATACTTGCGAATCAACAGCGAATACAAATGGATGTCTCGCCAGAATCGTGCCAACTATTTAAGAAAGGTGCAGGATAGGCTGAACTTAGCTCCTAAGTCTTTCTGGAAACATGTCAACGATCAAAGGAAAGAATCTGGACTACCGTCAACGTTAACATACGGAGAACGCACAGCATCGAATTCCGATGATATTTGCGAACTTTTTAAAGTAAAATTCGGGGGGGCGCGTTCTGCTCCGAGATATTGACACAGGGTCAAATTTCGCTAGCAGCGAGTAATGTGCCGCTATCTTGTGATCCGTCAAACACCATCAATATTGATGATTCAATGATCCGTTCTGCTATCTCTAAAATGAAATCATCAACAACGGTTGGTCCGGATGGTATACCTGCAGTTATTTACAAAAAGTGCTGTGCTGGCATACTAGCACCTCTGCGTCACTTGTTCCAACTCTCCAGTTCCAGTTGCTAGGAACATTTCCTTCGTTCTGGAAATCGGCCTACATGTTTCCAGTTTTCAAAAAAGGCGACAAGCACAACGCCGACAACTACAGAGCTGTAGCGAAGCTTTTTGAGTTGGTAGTTCTAGACCCAGTCTTCAATCATTGCTAGCAATATATAGCCGATACACAGCACGGGTTTATGCCTAAGCGATCTACGACAACAAACCTCTTGACGTTCACAACATATGCGACAGATGTTATGTGTAAGGGCTTCCAAACGGATACAATTTATACTGACTTATCTTCAGCTTTCGATAAGATCAACCATCGCATTGCATTAGCGAAACTTGAGCGACTGGGCTTTGGAGGCAGCGTTTTACGTTGGTTCCATTCGTACCTAACAGAACGACATCTATGCGTTAGGATTGATGACTGCACATCTGGTGAATTCCTTGTCACATCCGGTATTCCCCAAGGAAGTCATCTTGGGCCCCTTGTCTTCTTGTTGTACTTCAACGACGTGAATCTTTGTATGGAAGGCCCGAGGTTATCTTTTGCTGATGACATGAAAATTTATAATCAGGTAAAGTCCATCGAAGACGCATGGATTCTTCAACGACAACTTGATAGTTTCGCTTCGTGGTGCAACACAAACAGGATGGTGTTGAATCCAACCAAGTGCTCCGTTGTTTCTTTTACAAGGAAGAAGAAACTGATAATGTTCGACTACCACCTCGAAGGCAGCATTATTAAACGTGAATCGTGCGTGAAGGATCTATGAGTTTTTCTCGATGCGGGACTTACGTACAAGAAGCATATTAGCTACATTGTTTCCAAAGCAAACCGCAGTTTGGGATTCATCAAGAGAATGGCAAAGGACTTTACGAATGTATATTGCTTAAAGAGTCTCTACTGTTTGCTGGTGCGATCCACGGTGGAGTATTGTTCAGCAGTATGGAACCCGCACTATCTTATTGGCGTTGAAAGAATTGAGGCAGTGCAGCGAAGGTTTGTGCGATTTACTCTCCGTCGCTTACCATGGAATAATCCACGCGAGCTGCCTAGATATGTACACCGCATGCAACTCATTGGCCTTGACACACTAGCAGTGAGGAGAGATCTATCGCGCGTCATGTTGGTTGCCGATCTTTTCAAGGCAAAAATTGACTGTCCGATGCTGCTTAATCAAATCAACATCCATGTGCGTTCTCGTGCACTTCGCAACAACATCTTTCTCCGAACACCATTTCGTCGAACAAGCCAACGGCGCTCTTGTCGGTTTACAACGTGCATTCAATCGAGTGTCAACTGGATTTGACTTTCACCTGCCTCGCCAAAGAATTAGAATTAAGTTTTTAGATATTCTTAGGAACTATCATTAGGACCACATTGTGTCTGTTGATAATAATAACAAATAAATTGGATAAATTGGAAGTTATTACAACAAATTACTCCACAATCTGTGTTCGGACCCATACATCTCAAATCCAATGTGTTACGTGTACTCGTAAATGCCAGATCTTCCATAATATAGGAATCCAGAGGCATTAGTAGTATGGAAATCCGGCATAAACGATTCCGTACTATAGATATCTTTACTGTACATGGCTGTTTTGATAAATAAATCCGCATTTTTCACCAAGTTTCCTACTTTTTGTAGCACTGACCCTCTTATCACACCTTTTTAAATTAGGTTTAAAAAACCAATATGTTTTTAAAATTGAAAAAAAGGCATAAAAAGCAATAAAAAATCCAAACAGTTACTATGTATCTATTGCAAACACATGTAAGAAATATAAACATTGCAATTTTAGCCAGAATTATGTATACTTTTCTTGACATTCCTGTATTTCCTTAGCGGGACCGTCTCACTCTGTTCTCCCTTACATTATGTACCCAACCACTGGAATCTAATCTCTTGAGGCTTTTTGAAGAGTGTTTATATTATTTCACAAACGTATATAGTTACATAATGCAAAATTAATGTATCTATGAACAGCTTCGTGGTTACTCGGTGACATCTTCATTCGCTACTTTTCAATTGACAATCTTAAAACTGTACCTTTGTTGAGCAACCTGATACAAGAACAAAACTAGATGTTTTTTCCAAACAAATAAAATCCAACAAAACCATCCCCATCTGCAGTGCAGTTATAAACGTGGACCTCTCCACTAAAGTTCAATACGAGGCGCCCACTTTCCTGCAACCGCATCGTTATCATCTCCATCACATCATCCATTGTTTCTTCATTGCTCTCTTTGTGTACCTTTGAAACGCAAATAATAAAAAGAGAAAAAGGTCCAGTTATGAGCTCAAAGTAAATCTAGATCAATGAGTGAAAAGAACCTATGTTTAGAATGTAAACGGCAGCATTAGACGTCGTATTCTACCTCTTCAACAATAGCATCTGGAGCTGTTAAGATTATGTTGAAATTCCGCGTAACGACCTTCAAAACCGTTGCTAACATTTGGCAAACAGTCCTTTCTAATATGTTGCAATGTCTCCCCTTTCATGAAAAAAAAATGCTCACAATATGCCGGTTCATCAAATTAGATTTTATTAGACTCTTCTTCCCGTTCGAGTACGAGAAATGATGTAACAGAAAAAAGAGCACCAGTTGGTAGTCAAGCCAAGAAATGTACCGTCGTTAAACGAACGGGAACAGCTTTTTGTAATGTGGCAGAAGAAAAAAAAAAAAGGAAAACGACAGCACAAACATAACGAAAATTTGAAAATTCTCTGTCACCATTTATCTGTTTGCGGAAATGGTCTCAAGTCTCCTGTGTCACGTGTTCGTAGGTGGATTTTTCATTTCATTTCAGGCAATGTGAGTTTGCTCCATGAGGTTTGTTTGATTCCAGAAAAGATAGATGCAGAAATGAACATCAATTGGATCAAGTTTATTTCTTCTTCCTGGTCGAGAAAAATCATCGAAAGCATCAACTACACGACCCACCCAGGCTAATTGGACTCTTAGTCTCAATCCGACCGACCTAATTCCAATCGAGCCGTAGTATAATCCCCCTTCGGAAACGTGGTAATCCACAATCCTATTGAATGTCTTCGATTCGATTGAATTCGTCAGCCTACTGCGTGGAGCAGTGAATGGAGGGGGGGAGGGCGATTGGCATTTTCGGGTTTTATGAACTTTCACATCGTTTTCCCTGTCTATTACCTAACCGACGACGTGTTTAGTTAATAAGTCCCGGCACGATCCAAATTCTCCAGACTTTTCGACGACCAGATTTGTATGTTCTCACATTCGCCACAAACAACACTCTAATCCGATTACGCCCGTCCGTCGGTTGGTTAGAGTGTTTATAACCGTAATCGATACATCCGTTCAGAGTCGGTATTGGAAATGATCCCCCGATTCCGCAACATAAATGAGTGCGTGCGTTGAATTTACCGCCCAAAAACGGGCGGCCGATGTGAGGAATCCAACGGTATCGTATTACACCCACTTTTCGGAGACTCTCAGAACGCTATCGCATACGTCACTTCCTGTGGGAGTAGGTTCTGGAGGGTAAGGGGGGAGGAAGCATATGTGTGGTCTGTTGTCTGTTGTCATGTCGATGATTTTATGAGCCATTTGGCTGTTTTATATCTTGTTTTTGGCTCGCCCACTGTCTTCGAACTGCCTCCACGGTGTGCACTTGACGACTTTGGACTACCGATGATTCGGAAGGTGATGTTTGTTTGAAGGCATGGAAAATGAACGAGACCATGTACGAGGACGATGGTGATGGTTTTTTAATAGGGTTGTTCATTATTTGACAGAGATGTTTTGGAAAAATTTCGTTATATGATAAACCCTGGTGAGTGCGAGCATTCAAGTGGAATACATGTTACTAGGCATAGTCGAGTATTAGTACACGGCACTGAAGAATTCTGCACATTGTAGACGAAATACGCATATCTGTCAAGATAAGCAATAAAGGTAGTTGAAATTAAATCTTAATTACTAATCATTCTTCTCAATTTCTAGTTTTGAGATAGTTACCTTTGAGTCAAGTAATACCCAACAAGTATCAAGAAGTTTGTTTTGAGCATCGGTTTCGAACGGTTGTTTCGATGCTTTGATGCGCACTCTTTTGTTATCGAATATTTTTTCGGTTATCTATTGTCTGTTGGCGCGAGTCACTCCGGGAAAAATAAGTTCCCAGATCCGTGAGCTGTTGCCCTAAATTCAAGAACAAGCTAAAATACAACGTTAACTGAATCACATAATCATGAAGTGATAGCGGTTAAAGGGAAGATTCCTGAAAACTGAAAACAAAAAAACAACAAAGCAGCTTCCCGTAAGGATATGCTGGTTCGTCGAGTGACCGATGATTGGATCAGAACACATCATAAGCTTGGGTCCCATGACCACCGAATATCGTATTTTGACCTCATGCGATTTGCATTTTTGTTCACAAATTGGAATCAAAAATTGAAATTTTGATATATTTTGAGAACCACTCAAATAACTGCCCTAGCTTGAATGTAAAAAATCCAGAAGCCATATTTTTAAATTTCTCAGACTTAAAAAAACAACTCTGCAGAAAAAATGGTGTCGATCCGACTTCACCAGAAAAATTTATAACCGTTGTAAGGCAGCATATTTTAGCAAAACCAGCATGGTACAGTAAACTCCCCGAAATTTGCGGATTTCCTTGATGGTGGTGTCATATGATACATGGGAATTGACCTTTGTTGTCTCATCAGTAAATATTTCGCGATCCTTTGTATATAGGAAGTTACTTCCTTCAGCAAAGTCGTTGTAAGCTTAACAGGTCAGAATTATCTCATAAAGCAGCTCTAGCGTGCATGTAAACTTTCTTTATAACCCGAATCTCGAAATTCTTCACAAATAGAAAGTTGGCGACTTCAACAAAGATGTTTGGTTGATTGAGGCCTTTTGGATGCTGTTAATATTAGCTCATAATTTGTCTGCTTCGTGGCGCTAGTCTACATGTGATCTTTGATTATTACCTGTATTTTGTGATCTAGATTGTGTATAAACTTACTGTTAGTTGTAAAATGATGAGCATCCAGACGCTCGATTCGACAGTTCAGAAGTATCTCACTCCGTGGCGCTAGTGTGCTTGTAAACTTATTGTTTATTCTGGATCTTGAGATCATTGAATTGTAGCAAGATGGCATCTTCAAAAAACATATTCGAGGGATCAAAGCTTTTCGAAAGGTGAACATATTAGATCAAAATTCGTCCACTACGTTGTGTAAGTGTTCATGGATTTTTTTTGTAATACCTGTGTTTTGATTTCTAGATCGTGTATGAATTTATTGTTTTCAGTAAATTTATTCGTGTATTCATGGTCATTCAGACGGTTGACTTCATAATTCAGCATTATTTCACTGCAAGGTACTGGTCTGTCTGTGAACTATGTAATGAAAGTTTATCGCTAGTACACATGACTAATTACCCCAATATTGGTATTTTTTGTTTACCGTTCTTCTGACAACTTTGGGTCACTCTCTCAGAGAAGTTCTTCACAAAACTTCGGGAAAGTCCTTCAATGAAACTTCAGAAAAGTTCTTCAGGAAACTTCCTGGAAGTTCTGCAGAGAACACCAGGGAAGTTTTTCAGAGAACTTCAGTGAAATACTGCGGAGAACTTCAGGGATGTTCTGCATATAATTTCAGGGAAGTTCTATTGAGACTTCAGAGAAGTTTTTGAGAAAACTTTAGGGGAATTCTTCAGAGAACACCAGGGAAGTTTTT
The DNA here is from genome assembly GCA_034211315.2 of Aedes japonicus. Lineage (NCBI taxonomy): Eukaryota > Metazoa > Arthropoda > Insecta > Diptera > Culicidae > Aedes > Aedes japonicus. The sequence goes on from JASCZW010011889.1 coordinate 19,746, forward strand.
CAGAGAACTTCAGGAGAATTCTTGAAAGATTTTCATGGAAGTTCTTAAGAAAACTTTAGGGAAATTCTTCAGAGAACTTTAGGGAAGTTTTTCACAAAACTTTGAGTAAGTCCTTTAGAGTACTTCAGAGATGTTCTACAAAGAACTTCAGTGAAGTACATCAGGAAAGTTCTTCAGAAAACTCCAGGAAAGTATTTCAGAGAACTTTGGGAAAGTTCTGCAGAGAACTTCAGAGAAGTTTTTCAGAGAACTTCAGGGAAATTCTTCAGAGATTTTTTAGATTTAGAGAACTTCAGGGAAGTTTTTGAGAAAATTTCAGGGAAATTCTTCAAAAAACTTAAGGAAACTTTTTCACCAAACTTCGGGTATGTCATTTAGAGAACTTCAGGGATGTTCTACAAAGAAGTTCAGGGAAGTCTTCCAGCGAACATCAGGAAAGTTCTTCAGAAAACTTTAGGGAAGTACTTCAAAGAACTTTAGAAATGTTCTGCAGAGAATTTCAGGGAAGTTCTGGAGAGAAATTTACGGAAATTTCGCAAAACGCATCAGAGAAATTTTTCAGAGAGCTTCAGGGAAGTTTTTCAGAGAACTTCAAGGAAATTCTTCAGAGATTTTCATGGAAGTTCTTCAGAAAATTTCGAAAAAGTACTGCAGAGAACTTCAAAAAACTTCTGCACAGAATTTCAGAGAAGTTCTGCAAAGAAGTTCAGGGGAATTCTTCAGAGAACTTCAGAGAAATTCAACAGAGCGCTTCATGGAAGTTCTGCAGAGAACTTTATAGAAGTTCTTCAGCGAACTTCAGCTAAGGATGTTATTTGATAATAGTACACGAGGAGTATTTAAACCACTTTCATGTTAACATTTGTGTTTGTCATGTTTCACTGCAGCATCTATTTACCTTTCATAGAAGCGACAAATAATGTCATTTGAATAATAACCAAACTTAACATTTCTTATCTTGAAGAACTTGCCTAAGATTCTCTGCAGAACTTCTTAGGAGTTCTCTGCAGAATTTTCCTGTAGTTATATGCAGAACCTATATGAAGTTCGCTGAAGAAGTATGTTGAAGAACTTCCCTGAATTCATTTCATGCCGTAACTCATGTCGTGGTCTTTCTATCTCTCACACACACAGTCTTCATCTTACTCTCTTCCTCTCACATCCTCTCTTTCTCTCCCTTTATCCTTCTTTCACATCCCGAGCAGGAGACAACAACATATGAATACCTAGTTTTGATCTTGATAACTGGCTTTGATATTAAAGAGCTCAGATCAAGAGGTAAAATACCTAAGAATTACATGCAAAATAGGGAAGCGGCACCCATCTTGAGCTCAATAAGCAGACCTCCAGTGGAAATCGGTGAATATGCACTGAATACCAAACACTGAGTACACAAGTTATTCACAATTTATTCGTTCACTTACCGTTAACCGCTTAGCAACACACGAAACATTCGATTCTGATAATTGTCTTCCAATTTAATATGGAAAAGTTGCCACTGCTATGTATCTTTTTCAATAATATCATGAAAATTATTTATTCCATCTGTGTACATATGTTAATCGTACTGATTTTAATCAAGAAAAAAATACAAACAAGTTAACGCTCTCCACTACTTAACCCAAAAATGAAGTAGATCATTTGACAGCACTTCACGTGTGTTGGGAAGCATGCATTTAACCAAGACAAAATCAAAGGGTTTGTTCGTTATTCTTCCATGAGAATATTGACAAAAAGACTCACCATAACGTTGGGCATAGAATGCTCTATGCATGATTGAACACGCACACTAGCATTGATGTGTATGCTATACAGTATGTGAGCAGTGCCGCCAAATTCAACAGAGATGGAAAAATATTATCAAATGTGGAATTTTATTTCTCGGTAAATATTATAAAAATCAACAATTAGAAGTATGTAATTATTAATCTATGGAAAAATAAAAAAGTTCAACTTTGAGCGATTTCTAGCCCGCCCACAAACAAAAAGTGATATTGAAGTACTTCCAAACCCGTGTCATTCGAATAAGAGTCATAATAAAATAGTTTGGCAACATCAAGTGATTGCGTTGATTTTTAACATGGTTCAGAATAGGTGCAAGCGTATTTAAATTATTGTGAAAATTAATCCCATAGTTTTCTAGTATTTTATCACGTATTCATAGATTCTAGTCTGGCTAGTGTAATAAGTGAAGTGTGATTTTTATGGTTTGTGCAATTACGCACCGCAAATGTGATATAGTGCAATTAAAGAGAAGACTTGAAGTGTGGATCGAGTATATTCCCTAGTACGGTTAGATCAATACGACGAATTTGTAGTGAAGAGGTAAGAAATTGTGTTGAAAATCTAACTGCTCATTATTGTTACGAAATTGTTTCTCGCATAGTCAATTAAATAAAGCATGCACGCATGTTGGGAAGCCTTCATCACTGAGGGTTATTCCAAGAGTCGAAGTTACGTTTGTCACTTGATGAAGTGAGAAAAGTCACCTGCAGTGACGTGACTCTCCAGTTGATTTACACAGAAGAGTAACCTTACAGAAGATTTACTGAATATAAATGAATGCATATCGTCACCTATCATAGGTGATACAGCTCATGGTACGACTGTAGATCTTAACTTCTGAACTCAAGGGTGGTTTGGTGACCTTGAAACTCCCAAGGTATCTCATTATATCTGTTTACCTTTCGGAAAGCTCGCTTAAATTGGTCGAATACATGTTGTTACTTTGTTTGGTCCAGAAAACTACAGTTACAGCTGTAGATTTTCAGTTTTGAATTCTAGGATAGTTTGGATTACCTAGAAGATTATCTTATAATGTATGTATGTCTTCCAAGAAATTCAATGAATTTGTTTCAATACACAGAGTATCTTGACTCAGACCAGAAAGTTTTTGTGCAACTGTAGGTCCTATATTCACATCTCAAGGATAGTTTGAATGACCCAGAACATGCCATATTGCTTTATAATGTTTATTGACCTCTGAGTATATTAATTGAATGTATTTGAATATTTATTGTTTCTTCGTATGGCCCAGAAATTACTCTAATAACTGTAAATAATAAATTCCAAGCGCCAAGACAGACCTGCCCGACATAAAAGATCAGAAAATTGACTGTTGACCTTCCAAAGAATTCGTTGAATATGTTTGAATACATATAGTCACCTTATGTAGCCAAAAATGCTACTGTTACAACTGTAGGTATTATGTTCTAAATTAAAGGACTGTATAGAAGACCTCAATCATCGCAGTTTATCTCAAAATGTTTGCTTACGTTCTAAAATGTTCACTGAATATGGTTGAATACGTATCTGTAGCCGGCCCAAGTTGGCTAACTGAAACTGGTCTACTAGGCGTTTCCGTAAACTTGGTTTCATAAACATATGGTTTATGAGCCACCTAGTTAGAGGATCTCTTGCCGTTTTGAGATGCCCGGCAAATTCAAACCCCAGGGCGAATTCAGTCTAACACAAAGGATTGGAGCAAATTAGTAGACGCAAAAACTTGAAGAAACTCAACGCTATCAGCACCCAACAAATCAAAACTAACCGCAGATCGACCATTATGAAGCGAATGCACTGCAGTGACCTATTTTCATCACTGGACCAAATTTTAATGACCACTACAATGAATGTTTCTGGACAAAACTGCAAGGTGGACTGAGATTCCCAAGCAGCCCGACTTGGAGTACAAAAAATGAAATCTGCAACAACTACAACGAATAAACGTGAAAAATCTCTTCAGAACAGTGCACTCATTATACGCAAATCTCAACCTATCAATTAAACACATAATATTGACATTAAAGGGTGATACGGTCAAAATTTGGTCAAGGGAAAACGCGTGTAAATCGGTGAAATCGTTTATTTAAAAAATCAAATTAAATTTCTTTTTCAAGTTCAATTAGTATAAAATTCAGGAAAAATATTCAGTTAGGCTTCCGCTTTTCCAAATCCGAATTGCCGGGCCTTACGCTTGACCCCTGCCATCAGATTTTGTACAGCCACCTTGTCCACCTTCTTCGCCGCAGAAAGCCAGTTTGCCTTGAACTGCTGCTCGTCCTTAGCAGTTTTTTTGGTCTTCTTTAGGTTCCACTTGACAAAAGCCCAGTATTTCTCAATTGGGCGGAGCTCTGGCGTGTTGGGAGGGTTCTTGTCGCCTGGGAACCACCTGCACGTTGTTGGCGGCGTACCACTCCATGGCCTTTTTACCGTAATGGCAAGATGCCAAATCCGGCCAAAACAGTACGGAACAACCGTGTTTCTTCAGGAAAGGCAGCAGACGTTTATTCAAACACTCTTTCACGTAAATTTCTTGATTGACAGTCCCGGAAGCTATGAAAATGCTGCTTTTCAAGCCACAGGTACAGATGGCTTGCCAAACCAGATATTTCTTTGCGAACTTTGACAGTTTCGTGTGCTTGAAAATATCTGCTACCTTTCCCCTTCCTTTGCCGTATAAAACTCCTGTCCGGAAGCTGCTTGTAGTCGGCTTTGACGTAGGTTTCGTCGTCCATTACCACGCAGTCAAACTTCGTCAGCATCGTCGTGTACAGCCTCCGGGATCGCGCTTTGGCCGTCGTATTTTGTTTATCATCGCGATTTGGAGTCACTACCTTCTTGTAAGTCGATAGTCCGGCTCGTTCTTTGGCTCGATGCACGGTTGTAGACGATACACCCAGCTTATTTGCGGCATCTCGGAGAGATAGGTTAGGGTTTCGCTTGAAACTACCGGCAACTCTCTTTGTCGTCTCAGCGGCTTCCGGTTTTCGATTTCCCCCCGATCCAGACTTCCTGGCTGTCGACAAACGTTCCCCAAACACTTTAATAACATTTGTAACGGTTGATTTGGCAACTTTTAGCGATTTTGCCAACTTTGCGTGCGAGTAGCTCGGATTTTCGCGATGCGCGAGCAAAATTTTGATACGCTGCTCTTCTTGCTTGGACGGCATTTTGACAACTGAAGAGTGAATTCCAAAATCAAAATAGGAGCAACATTCTACACACACACATACCTTCAAAATGAGGGGTGTTCAGGTTTTTTAAATGCAAAATTGAAAGAAATACGTCAAGTTGATATTGACCAAATTTTGACCGTATCGCCCTTTAATAAAAAAAACATTTTTTTTTTACGGAAATGAAAAGTTAAGGTAATTTATTCTGTCTATATATTTTAATTCGGGTACCCTCCAGTTCATTCTCTTTCCTTATCTCTCTCGCTTCGCTCTACCTAACTGTGCGCGTTATTGCTACCTGACTATTTTTAGAATGGCGCTATATATTTTCAACGCATACATGCGGACATTTGTTTGCTTACTCACGGTTTGATTCGGTTTGGTTTCTACCTTACCGACTGCTCCTCACTCTTGTCACGTCACGTCGCCCCTTCATGGAAGACACTAGCAGTTCCGATAATGTCGGCAATGGGGGTTTTCCGATGGGCGGGAAAACTGCTCTGTTGGAGCGCGATATTGGCGGTGCGGCTCCCTTCTAACCCTGGTCAAGGTTAGGACCTTCACCTTCAACGCCGACACGTGGGAGGCCAACATATTCAGGATGTTCTAGGGTGTCAGTTAGGCATTGAACTCATTTTTTTGTTTTAATATTTCCCAGATAGAAGAATTGATGAACAACAAATTTGCCGAACGCAGAGTACACTTTTATGCAGTCTGTGATGACATCAATTTTCCTTTTGGGTTCATATATGATCCCTTAGGCCTGAAGGGGTTAATATACTTTCTAAGACAAGGCTAAACATTTTTGAATTTTTCAATAGTATGTGGCGTAAAATCAACGTTTTCCGAATGTTTCCGATTGATTGGTGCCAAAAGCTTGAAATTTTGTTGACTGATGACTGAGGTATTAACGCTCAAAACCTGACCGCTTTTCGTGACGGTCGCCATTCGATTTGTAATTGTACCGCAGTATAGAAAACAAAGACGTAGTCATACGTCAGAAAATCATTAATGTTCAGAATTATTTAAATCATAGAATCGGTCAGAGCGGAACACGGTTCGCTGGGTCAGCTTGTCGTTTCATAAAAATTCATAAGAGTGTTTCCAGCCGAAATCACCTACCGACCAACTTCAAGTGTCTCCGATTTCATTGAAAATTTGTACACAAGTTATAACCACGAAAGTATGTTTTTTCCACTGATGCAAAAAATTGTTGATCGAGATTCAGTCTTACGAAGGGCGTAATCATTTTGAATAATTAATAATTCTTAGCTTGAAAACCTTTGGTAGGACAAATACACTGTCTTAAAACAAACTGTGACCCTATATGCGAGGGTTGTGAAAAATATATACACTGAAAAAAAAATTCGGAAAAAATTAAAAAACTAAAATTAAAATTTATATATCTAAAAACTTTTTTTTGTTTTTTTTTTTTACTATAAAAACTTGAAGTTATTATGCAAATTGAAGCGAAAAATTCAAGATGGAGAAGTGTCAGAGAAAAAAGTTTCTATAACTTTTATTTGGGGTGTTTTTCTCAAACTTTTAAAATTTGCGGGAATAAACGTATTTTGGTGATATAATCTGATGTTTGAAGTATTTAAAATGTTTAAGAACCTGATAATGATCTTCGTAGGAGCATCCGTTCTCGAAATATATGATTTAATTGTATCATTTGCGAATAATATTTTAAAATACGACCTTTTCATAATTACATTTTTTCACAACCTTCACACATAGTGCCACAACTTGTTCTTAGACAGTTTTTTGTACAACCAAAGGTTTTCGAGCTATAAATTATCAGTTAAAGTGCTATTCAAAATGCTTACGGCCTAGTGAAACCTGACTCTTGAGTCAAAAAAATCTATGTTAACATGGTTAATGCTCAGTCTCCGAATCCAAACGCGGATGCAAAGTTTCATTCAAATCCAAAAATATCGAAAAAAAATTTCACATTTCCAGGTCATTTCGGCTGATGCCGCGCATTAGACATTTGCTACCTTACTTGATCAGGCATTTCTTTCAGTATTAGCCTAGATAAGATTAGTTCTTATCTTTTTTAGATTAGATATGTTTTCTAACAGCGGCACTTCGATTTTCAATCCATACCACATATGTGGCACACTAAGGTACACTTTTGACAGTTATGCAACCAGCAACCTTGCCAATATGCATTGCCTGGTTGCCAGGCTCGGCAGCAAATAACAATTTGGGCTGTCAACACATCGGCACCTTCACATCGGCAGATACTTCTATGTGACTGTTCTAAGGTGAATCGCTGCTCCATGTATTCTTTCCTATTTTTTAATCTCGCTTTCGCAAACTCACCTTGCTATTTCAAATTGATAAATTTCAATTGTTTGTGAATGAACATCAAATCGAACTCTATCAAATTGCTCACAGTAAGTAAGCAAACAAACTGATGTGAATAAATTTTCAATATCTAGTACTGACTCTGAGTTACACTCAGTAGAAAAAAAAGCCGAGCAAAATTATGCTTCCAAAAACTGCGTTGTTCAATTTTCTGTTACTTTATCAATAATCAATATTTTTGGCTGAAAATTTGACAATTCAATAACCAATATATAGACCTCATGTGACCAAAGTTTCATGTTGATAAAATTTATAAATTAGAAGTTATCATAACATTTGTGAAAAAAGTCATTTTTGGACAAAGCAATTTAAAAATCCGTTGTTCTGTGAAAAATGTAGGTAGCGTATTAAAAAAATTTCCATAGCCTAAAACAATACAGAAATTTATGTGGACAAAATTTGAACTGTTTCCATAAAGCGGTTTGGACTACAGCTGGCGTCAAAGTTGACGCACCAACATGAGCATTTCGCTTTTTCCCCCAATATTGGCCTTGCTGAAATATCGGTGCAATTTTAGTCACATTAGGTGTATACATTGTTTATAGTGTTGTTAAATTTTAAGCCAAAAATATTGATAACTGACAAAGTTACAGGAGGTTGAACATGAAGTTTTTTGCAAACAAAATTTTGCTCGGCTTTTTTTTGCTACTGAGTGTATATCAATTCTAAATGTTGAGGTAATTACTGTCATCAAGAATGATTCAGCATAAGCCCTTAAAACAAACAGCACGCATACAACAACTGTGTTTACATCACAACGGAAGAAAAAACTTGACAGATCACCAAAGCTTAACCGTTTGCGGGCAGCGCTTGCTGCGATTTTCATCACATCATTATTACGTTTCCATTCTCACCGTTCACTACAACATATTACGGCAGTATAGACTATCTTGATATTGCAAGGCATTTATGTCACTCATATCAAGTAATATAGGTTAGTGAACGTGTTAATCTCCTTATTGCACCTTACCAATATGAATGAAATTTTTCGAGCTTTCAAAATCAGAACGGATTCTGGTCGATTACAGAATTGATGAACCACGCATTAGAATACATCTCTCTGTGTGTTCATATCGATATCCTCCTAGTCAGCTAACTAATTCTTTGATATTGAAATGCTTAAAAGTGAATAAGAGTTACCAATACTCCAATATTAGTTTCAGATTCAATTTTTCAATCACTAAATGAATCTCTGAGTGCAAGCACAATCGGAAATACGAAATGACTTTCGAACTGATTTGCAAAACAAGCCAAAAATAAAAACGCTTCCTTTATGTGTTTCAAAACGGACACCTCTCTCTCCCACGTCCCATGCTTCGATTTCGAATTCACCCATTCAGCGAACCAGACTTTGACAAACATCCATCCTCCACCATTTGATCCATCTCGGCTACTAAGCCCAACAAAAGTATTCCATCCCTCCTAATCCGAGCCATGTTCATCAAAATCACATCTTATCAGAGGGAAAAGATCTACCCATAAAAAGAAGAACAAAAAAATTGAACCACTCCCATACCCCTCCTTTACAATACTTGGAGACCACCTGACACAGAACACCGAAGGAAAGTGAAACTTTTGCAGCTCAGCCGCCCATCCAACGCAACGTGACACCTTCTTCTGCCTTTTCCCATTCGGCAGCACAATCCCAATCCGAGATTTGGTCGGTAATATCTCTTCGGCAAATACAATCCCAGACGGGCTGCGGTGGTGGTCCTCCCCCACTCCCTCACTTCCTCTCCTCACCAGTGGAAGAAGAAGAAGAAGTGGAGAGGAAAAGTTTTCCTTTCTTTCGTTCGATAAGGTAAATCGCAAGAAAAATTGCAATCAGTAACTCACTCAATGTCTCCCGTGGCACTCATTTTCACCCTGCTTGATTTCCTTAATAGGGGGGTGGCTCCGATATGGCTTCCCGCATTCTTCCTGGTGGTCGTCGGTGCGGCTGGCTGCTGGAATTGGATAGGGATCTACGACGGTGCGCTGCAGGTGAGTGGTATTAAATGGTTATAAGTATCTGCACGCGTGAGCTGGGTTTTTCGACGGCTTTGTCACTGTGGGTGGGTGGAGGGGATAAAGAGTTTGTTACATCGAAGCGTATGGATGCGAGTTACCGGTAAGTAGCTTTCAAGACGGATTAAAGGCGGGGAGGTAGGTTTATTGGAAATCAGTCAATCGGGTCTAACGGATTGAAAAAACCATAATGGTGAAGGGTGGTGGAGGTGGAACGTGGTTAAATTGTATGCTATTTCGGTGGAAATTTTACCCACAATGGGTGGGTGATTTCGCGATTTGCCGAGGTGTTTCCCGGGGGACGGAAGAATCCGAAACATTATCCGAAATGAGATTGTCGTCGATTGGAGTGTGGAGTGGAATTTTAACTTTGTGACCGAAGTGTGACATGCTTGCTTAAGTAAGAGCAATCGAGTTGAAGAATTTAATACATTTAATCGAATTATCAGTAGAAAATCTCAACATCCATAATCTTTACTCCAACCGGAAAAGGAACTTTCACGCTCACATTAGCATCCAATCACGATAAACCCAAACACACTCCTCGTCCGTTGAAATGGACAAACTTGACGAAAGGCTCGTACTAATACATTCCCGGTAAACGGCCCTTTAGCCGCCAAAATGAATACATAGTTCTAATCCCACCCCGGGAGGCAGACGGTAAACTTTCCACCAGACAGAATGTCGATTTCCTTTCCCCCAAACAGTCATTTCACTACTTTACTGCCGCTTCTATGTATGTAGACGTGCAGGTTAGACCCGCTGACGGGCCAGAGACGGGCGGACGACACTAGGTGGTGAAACACTACTGCAAATAGAAATAAATCTCACCCGGATTACCCGGCGGATTAGGGCGAGCAAAACACTATTATGCGAGTTTTATGTGTGCCTCCGTCGATGCTGGTGGCGAAGAAGGTGGTCATCGTCATCATCGTTATCCAACTCTTGCTCTTTCCGATGCCCGGATATCGTTCGAGGCTTTCTTCGGTTTTGCTTATTAGAGTCCCGATGAAGTGGGTGATATTTTTCTTTGACCAGCTGCCAGAGTGGTGAGTTTGCCGTTGAAAGGCAAACAAAAAAGGAAGATCGAAGCAAGCTGCGTGTTGAAAGTGAAATGGTTTGCAGTGTTGTTAGTTTGACGCAATCGAACCATCAATTCTCGAGTACTTTTACAAATGGACGTAGGTAACATTTGGACGAAAATTGAGAAAATCAGCATTGAAGTTCTTTGAATTTATTTTTATTCTTATTTGAAGACCAGACATGTTCATCCTAATTAAATTCCCCTGAATGACACATTGGTAAAAGGTATATCATCACTTTGCTTAAAAAATACACTAGGAG
>JASCZW010011890.1:0-30436 GCA_034211315.2 Aedes japonicus
ATTTCATTAAATATGCCAAAGCCTGCTGACTTCTCTATCAAAGATCCGTCAGTGAAAAACGATTTAGTGGAATCAACTTGGCCAAACTTTGCAGCAAATATCACCGGAGCAATCATGAGGACGATGATGCTCTGGGATTCCACGAAGCTCCTGCTTCATGGATAAATCAAAATGAACCAGAATTGTCGAAATCGGAGAAGCAAACACGATTGGAAATGTTCGGCGAAGGGCTGACATCCTGTGTTATGTACAAATGGTACAAAGTCATGAAGCGCGTTTGAGGATTCAACTCAGAAGCTTCTCAAGATTTTCGATCACCTGGGGGTTCATAACTTCACACCTGGTGAGGAGCCGGAGAGATAATTCTGAAAACCGATCCGAGAGTGGCAACATGCCAGCCAGCACTTCAAGACTCATGGTGTGAGTCGAGTGCATGCAACCTAACGCGATACGAAGACACCGATACTGAATACGTTCCAGTTTGATGATGTGTGACCGAGCCGCCGATTGAAAACAAAAACTACCGTATTCCATAACCGACAAAATCGTTGTCCGGTACAACGTTAGAAGATCTTGCGGATGCGCTCCCCACCAGGTCCCGGTAATTGTGCAGAGAAAGTTGATCCTTGGCTGGCACTTTCGCTTCACATACTCAATATGGGATCTCCAGGTGCACTTAGAATCGAGACCAGACCCCAAGGTATTTAAATGACATAGAATGAGTTATCGGCTTACCCCAAATTTGAAGCTTCGGTTGTGCTGGGTTATGCTTCCTAGAAAAAACTACCAACTCAGTTTTCTCCGTAGAGAATTCGATGCCTAGCTCTAGAGCCCAAGTAGACAAATTGTCCAAGGTATCCTGTAAAGGTCCTTGCAGATCGACCCATTGGGTCCCGTGACGAACACTACGCCGTCATCTGCAAGTTGTCTCAACGTACAGTTGTCACCTAGACAACTGTCAATATCTTTGACATAAAAATTATACAAAGGGGCTTAAACATGATCCCTGGGGAGACCCATGTAGCTAAATCGTGAAGCTGTAGAGGTTCCATGAGAAAAGCTCATATGTTTCTCTGACAGCAAATTGTACAAAAATTATTCATTAATGGTGAAAAGCCACAAGCGTGGAGTTTATCTGAAAGAACTTCAACAGATACTGAATCAAAAGCCCCTTGATATCCAAGAATACAGAAGCCATTTGCTCTTTTTTAGCAAAAAGCTAACTGAATATCCGTGGAAAGCAACGCGAGACAGTCGTTCGTTCCCTTACCCCTACGGAAACCATATTGAGTATCTGAAAGCAGGTTGTTCGTCTCAACCCATTTGTCCAGACGGAAAAGGATCATTTTCTCCAACAACTTTCAGAATACAAGATAACATCGCGATGGGTCGATAGGAGTTGTGGTCGGACGCGGAGCTTACCAGGTTTTTGAATGGCAATAACTCTCACCCGTCTCCAATCATCCGGTACAATGTTGAGTTCCAGAAACTGATTAAACAAGTTGCAACATGCGCCTCTTCGCGACGTCTGGGAGGTTCTTGAGCAAGTTGAACTTGATCCTATCAGCGCCTGGAGCCGTATTGCCACACGAAAGAGTGCGAGAAGAACTCTACCATTGAAAAGGGTTGGCTAATCTCATCTATCGAATTCGTGTTTTCGCGAGGAATCATCCGTGCCGGCACAGAATCTGGACAAACTTTTCGCGCAAACTTGAGGATCCATTGGTCCGAGTACTCTTCGCTCTCGTTGTTCGTAGTTCGGTTACGCAACCTTCGCGCCGTGTTCCAAGAGTACTCATCGACGTTTCGCGCGATAGCCCGTTCACGAATGTTCGCCAGTAACCGCGTTTCTTGGCCTTGATGAGGCTCTTAAGTTCGCGTTCGAGAGCCGTGTATACTTCGAAGTGCTCAGGTGTTCCACGTCTACGGAAAACTTTAAACGCGTCGGACTTTTTACGGTAAACCTCGGTGCATTGCTGATCCCACCATGGAGAAGGAGGTTTCCTGCGAGATGACGTCCCTGGAACTGGTCGAGTTTGAGCTTGAAGCGCGCTGTCTAAGATCAGGTTGGAGAGGAAGTTATACTCTTCCAGCGGTGAAAGCCTTTCTACCGTCGTTACGGCTTCATCTACTGCTGTCCTAAACTTTGTCCAATCGATGTGACGGGTAAGATCATACGTGACGTTAACAGATTTCGACGGATTGAACCCGGTGGCAACCAGAAACTTGTATGGGCAAGTGATCACTACCGTGGGGATCTTGAATCACATTCCATGTGCAATCCAACGATAATGAATTCGAACAAAGTGTGAGGTCTAATCTACTGCCAACTGAGGATGTACCAGCCAAACGTGTTACTTCTCCATTGTTAAGTACTGTCATATTGAAGTTGTCACAGAGGTCATATATTAGGGAAGACCGGTTGTCATCGTACAGTTCTCCCCAGCCTGTACCGTGAGAGTTAAAATCTCCCATGACCAACCTAGGAGCAGGAAGAACCGAACAAATATCTGAAAGTTGTTTTCGGTTAATGGAGGCTCTTGGAGGAATATAAACGGAAGCAATGCAAAGGCTTTTATTTTTAATAACAGCCTGACATGCGACAACTTCAACACCTGGAATAAGAGGAAAATTCACTCTATAGAAGGAGTAGCACTTTTGATCCCCAAAAGTACTCCTCCTCCACGTGAATCCTCACGATCAAGACGAATTATATTGAAATCATGAATCGGAAGATCGATTTCGGAAGAAAGCCATGTTTCACAAAGAGCGAATGCATCACAACCGGTAGTGTGAGCTAAAAATTTAAAAGATTCCAATTTAGGAATCAAACTTCGACAATTCCACTGTAGAACAGTGATCAAATCCCCGACCTCATTTGGAAAATTATCCATCGAAGGAAATGATAGCTGCAAGGATGGGCCACTTTAATGTTAATTTCTGCAAAAAAGTTTTCACAGTGGGAAGCATTGCCATAACAATGCTTTTGAGAGGGTCAGAAATTTCGAGGTACTCAAAGATACCTTCGGCAATGTCATCAAATGAGAACAGCCCACTTGAGGGAGGGGCTTTTGTTCTTAAAATTGGGGCTTCAGGGTTTTGGATGTCCCCGGGAGAGATGGAAAGTCCTGGGTGTAGTTAGTACTACGAAAACCAGGTGGATTAAGATTTTCCTTTTTCCACCTTTCCTTGAATTGGGCAAGCTGGTCTCGGGCTTCTTTTCAGCAACTTTCCGTGGGCGGACGCGTCTTCGCTTCCTTGAAGCACCTTCCGGAAAGGTGAACGATGTTCCCTCTTCAGCCGAATCAAAGTCAGACTCGTCATCTGACAGAGGAGCAAAGGGATTTGTATTGGCATCGGGTGATGGTGAGGCTTTTTAACCATTTCAGCAAATGATTGCCTGGAACGCTGTTTCAGCGAGCGTTCTAATTTTCTCCGCGTTGTTTGTACGCCGGGCACGATGAGAGAGCATGAGGAGGAGTTCCTCTACAAAAGCGCATTTAGGTGTGCTGTCTGCGCACGCGCCATCCTCATGCTTCTCCCCGCAGTTGGAGCAGCGCGCCTTATTGCCGCAATGGGAGGTCGTATGTCCCATCTGCTTGCACTTTTCGCAGATCATGACCCGAGGTACAAACAATCGCACAGGTAGCCGAAGTTTTCCCAGCTCGACGTATTGGGGAGGGCTGAGCCAGAGAAGGTCACGCGAAACGAGTCTGACGGTGTAAACTTTTTTCGCCCTTGTTGGTCGACACTGTGCCAAGTTGGCGCACATCAAGTATCTTTACTGGGGGAAGCAGAGGGTTCTTAAATCGACCAACCCCCGCTTCAGCGGGATCTCAGGAGTCAGACTCGTTTCGGAGACCACACTTTCAATTTCAATACCCCGAGCTGGGATATACACTCTATATTCTAGAGTAAAGAGCTGGGAGACAGCAATCTCATTAGCTTGCTTGAGATTGGACACAACGACCCGAAGTTTATTGGGTCTGACTTTAATTATCTCGGTCACGGCCGAGAATCGCTTCGTCAGATCATCAGAAATCTGACAAACATTTAGAGGTTTCGATTTGGGCTGAAAATAAACAACCCATGGCCCAGTTGAACTATCTGGATAAGCACGTGATCTGGTAACTCTATGAGCTACCTCATCATTTCGTGCCATAGATGATTCATCTTGCGATAAATCATCCATGGCTCGCTTGTGGGAGCTTTTCACGCTCAACCACTAACGTAATTATCTACAGTCAATCACAGATAAACAAACTAAACCTAAAAAAAAAAAACTAAAACTAAGTTCACTCTCACACACACTATCAATCACTCTCCACACTCACACACACACTACGATGAAAATGACTCAACTTATCTTATATACTACAAAAAAAAACTTATCTTATAAGTATCACGGATCTACTGCAGCTGGGCGACGAATGTGTGCTGCTGCTGCCGAGTGACGATGAGTGACCGCGTGTACCGTCTAAGCGATGACGGTGATGTTGCTGATCGGTGGTAGTTGGTGGATGGAAGAATGCACGCTTCACACGATGGGCTGCTGGTATGCGTGCCGTATAGATGCCGGAACAATATGGCTTCTCGATCGTGGCAATATTGCTAATTGCAATCAATGACGTTGTTGCACCACTTATCACACAATGTCCTCTTCTTCAGCAAACCAAGACTGATTTCACTCACGACGATTTCACTGGCGATTTATAAAAACTGATACTGAAGACTGTAAACAACTCGTAAAAAGCTTCCAAAGCAACGGAAAGCGGACCGAACGAACTGAACCGGTCGCTTGTTCACTGGGCAATGATATTCAGTTTTTGGAAAATATAATTTTCTTATGTAATAAATTAAGTAAAGAATATATTCTACATGCAGTTCGAAGATTTCAAATAGTTCAATTTTTTTTCTGACTTACGTTTGATTCCTTTCGTTTATCTTGAGCATGATTATAATTAAGCAATGGCGGAGCCTCTTAATGTTGATGTTCTAGATGTGGACCTATTTTAAGGACAGTTTTTAATAAATTCACATGTTAGATTTTAAGTAATTTTGGCTTACCAGCAACGTAATTCTTAACAAATTTCATGCATTAGTTCTAGTTCACGTAATTAGAAATGATAAGAAAGAAATAGGTCACTGTATATTGTAGCTTTTGATTTTGCGTAGTAAAAACACATATTTTTTCCCTTTTGTTTGATTGTTTATATCTTCCTCCTCACTATAGTGTCACAGATTCGTACCTGTAAGTGCGGTTGCAGAATCCGCTTGCGAAAATAGCGCTGAGCGCTGAGTCCAGTGAGGCCAACATCATTTAAAATCAAAATGCCCTTGGTGAGCAACTTTTTAAATGAAGACGTTTGCAAAATAATTCAATTTGCAGTCGGCGGCAAAAAAGTTCTTCTATGAAAATGTCCGTTTTTCATAATATAGTCGTGATATTCTATTAACGTCTATTTGAATCTGTAGCAGACGTTTTAGCTCATTCGAGACAGTTAAGGCTTGCTCACAATAGATACGTTCGCGTTCCTTTGACGTAAATTTGACAGAAAACCTATGGGAAAATTGTCAAATTCACGCAAACGCATCCGCAACGTTAGTCGTGGTTCTTCATCTTAAAAGACAAGTTTTTCACTCGACCGTTTAAACAAGGTGCACAAATGAAAAGAAATTAAATGCAATTTATAAAAAACAATTGAAACTGGGGCTTAAAAATCATTTTCAAGTTGGAAATATCAAACACATTTCTTTTTATTTATTTCGGTGGTTTGTAGACAAAAAACGCTATAGCCTAAAATATATAGCCATTGCTTAAGTTGTAATGAATCAGCATCTGTATCATTTACACTTTGATGGTTATTTTTTGTATTCTCCCAACGATCTTTGATGAAGTTTGCAGAAGCAGATAATTTCTCATCTCCATGTGAAGCGCTAGAAGTGGACAGTAATTTATTGCTAGAACGAATAGACATGAAGAGAAAGTGTATTGATAGTTCCGTATAAGGCAACGGCAGGCTTTGAAATTGAAAGATACAAGTTTGAAAACGAGCGGAGGGCATTTGAACGGTAGTATTCGATCAGGTACATAACCCTTTGCCATACTACCCCATGCATGTATCATTTAGTTTTTTTTATAGTTTTAGGTCAGTGGATGCAAATTATATTATTGGTAAACGATGAACGTAATCCGATCAAGAGCATTGTATAAAGCTGTTAAATCAAATCGAAAGCCAAGATTTGATATTTTAAAATTTAAAAATGATTTTTTACCACCAGGTCAATTGTTTTTCATAAATTGAATTCAATTTTCTTTCATTTGCGCACTAAGTCTAATAAATCTGTCGACTGATTCATTTATATGGTTGAGAAATGTCATTAAAAAAAAAAATCTCAATTTTCGGACACCCTCTAGCCTAACATTGAGAAAAAATATACTGGTTCATTATTTTTCGATAAATAACAAAACTGCTTATTATTATCACAGAGAACAGACGAACATCTTTTCCCCAATTTATTGTGTAAATTTTTTAAAAGCGAGCCGTTGAAAAATCAACGCCGTCTAGTCTAGGTTTCATCAAACTAAAATTGATAGACAGTCAAATATTCTGGTGCGCAGGTGACGCCATCAACTTACGATTTACCAAAACTAACGGAAACGTGCTGTAATTTTAGAATGACAGTTACAGAAACTTACACTAGGAGGGCACTCCAGCTTGGATGTATGTTCTCTTTGTTATTATGAAATTCAGAGAGATCGCATATCTTTCAAATAAGTTTTTTAGAGACAAAAAGCCCGCTCCTACACACTATGGCCATTGTTTTGAAGTCCAAAGGTAAGTTTAAGGATATTTTATGTACTTTTGGAAAAACTTGATTTTAAAGATAAAAAATCACGACTAACTTTTGAAAATTTTATAGAATTTTACTTGAAATCTTTTTTGAGCTTGCAAACAAATTATCTTGAAAACGGTTAGACTTAAGAAGTTGCTCACGAGGAGCATTGTGGTTTGAAATGATCTGAAAAATCAAATCATATTATGATATGCTTTTTTCTCCAAAAGTCCTCCAAGTTTAAAAAACATGATTTTTAAAATGATTTTATTCTTAGTTGCTCTATCTCAAAATGACACCTTTTTTTGGTATGACTTACGAAGTTTATTTTTCATACGACTTATGGACTTTAAAAACAAAATGAAAAAAATCACACATTGCACCATTTTCAAATTTTATATAATTTTTAGAAAAAAAAGAATATTTCTTTTCAGTGTATTATTTAAGATCTTGTGAACCCGTCGTTCACAAAAAGAACCCGTCGGATATTCAAATGCTCAATCACCTTCAGCGACCGCTTTGAGTAATGGGCTGAGCACGACATCGCCCTTGAGGTGGTGCTTCTTAATGAACGCCGCAACTTCCAGTAAGCACTTCGTAAGCTCATCTTCCTCAAGGAACGCCAGGATATTACATATGCTCGCTTGGCTGTATCCGGATGACACAAAGTGCGGCACGATGATGGACTTTTTTGCTCCGGTGTCGGTGGTAATAAGAAATCATCTAATGCCTTGGGCAGACATACGACGTACAGCCATAGCTAATCTAAGACGTAGGTCCCGAACAACTAGCGTATTTGTTTCATTGGCTCACTCAGTATGTAGCGCAAGCGCGTATTGGTCTGAAGTACACCTTGAAGTCAGCACCTTGTTACCATATTTGCGCCTTTGTTTTGATTTGCTACGTGTTCATTTTGACATGAATATTTGAGAGTGTCGTTCGTGTGAGTTCATTGTTAGGGCTGCATTATTTAGCTTGGTACCGAGCTTGGGACCGATGTGCTAGTACTGACCGAGCCAAATAAAATCGGTTCTTGTATGGACCTACTAGGTACTTAGAGTTAGTCTACGGTACAGCCATAGACTAACTCTAAGACGATGTAGGTCCCAGAACAAATACGTTTTTTTTATGGCTCAGTCAGTACTAGCACATCGGTCCCAAGCTCGGTCCCAAGCTTAATAATGCGCACCCTATGCGTTGTACCAACAATCTATATGCAACTAGCGATTTGAAATTGGTTCACTGTTGTATGAACACCTTGGTCCGCATTACACCTTGTAGCCAGCACGTTGCTATACATATTTGCGCCTTTGTTTTGATATTGCTGTGTTATTTTGACAGAATATTATGAGAGTATGTTCGTGTGAGTTCATGTATCGAAGAGGGCGCATTATTAAGCTTGTTACCGAAGCTTGGCGACCGATGTGCCAGTACCTCGACATCAGAGCTATCAGAAACAAATTGGGAAAGTCCCACGCAACAGTGCAAAGAGCAAAGAAACGAGCCGGGCTGTCAAGATATAAGATTACAGTGCCACCAAAACGAGATGATAAGCAAAACACAACAGCCAAAAGCGCGTAAGTCGTACACGAGTTTGTTGACCACGTTTGATTGCGCCGTAATTGACGATGGAACATATGTATATAAAAGCTGATTTCAAGCAGCTCCCAGGTCAAAAGTTGTATACGGCTACCGGAAAAAGAAAGGTTCAAGATAAGTTTGAGTAGAAAAATATGTCAAAGCTCCCGAAAAAATACTTGATTTGGCAGGCGATTTGCTCATATGGGCTAAAACGCGAAAGATTCGTGACAACTGGCACTGTCAACCAAGACGTGTATGTAAAGAAATGCTTGCAAAAACGCTTATTGCCTTTCTTGAAGAAACATAGTTGTTCCGTGCTGTTTTGGCCAGACCTCGCTTCTTCCAACAACGGAAAAATGGCTCATGAACTGTATACCGCCAATAATGTGCAAATCGTATCCAAGTAGAAAAACCCTCTAAACTCGCCTAACAGAACTCGCCTAACTGAAAAGAAAACCTCTAAACTCGACAAACAGTTAAGGAACCTCCAGCATCAAATGAGGTGGACAGCGGCACAACAGCGGTACAGAATTTGATGGAAGGTGTGAAACATAAAGTCGACAGTTCGCATTTGGAAAATCGGAAGCCTAATCAAATAATTTACCTGTGTTTTGTTGACGCTGAACTTCAAAAAGAAATAAAGATTGATGATTTATGTAATAAAATTATCAGTGTACTTAATCATGTTTGGGCAATGTTTAACCGTTCCACCATTTATAATCAAATGAAAAACCGTTGAACTTTGTCTCTTTTTCTTAATGCAAGCGTTGCCTGTCGTGCTTGAACATGCATGAAAATTTGTGAAACTTCTACCAATTTAGAATCGGTGTGCTTCTTATTGTTCAGCACAGCGATCCAATTGGTCAGTTCTGGAATTTTGAAGCAATTTGTTTGCAAAGTCTCTTGAAATCCCGGGCAAAATTAAAAAAAACAAGTTTTTTTTCCGGAAGGTGCAATCATGGTGTCGAACCGGTACAGTGAACCAGAAACTTCATCAGTACGTTGTTGACGCTGTCGAAGTGCATCCAGAACGTTGAGAGGTTAATGCAACCAATAAACTTGCTACTGTTTTAACTATAATTCGAAATATATGTATTCAAGATGGCAAAACACTTCGGTCAAAACACCTGCCCCAAAGCTGTATAACTAGTTTGGTGGTAAGCTTATGATCTGGCAGCAAATCTGCAGCTTTGCCGGAAGCCTTCGATTTGCATCACAGCCAATACTATGAATGTGCAGTTACCGGATTTGGCGAGTTGCCACTACAGTAATATGATAATGCGATAATGGAGTAGACGCCACTAAGAAAAGAATGAACCCCTAATACTGCCCAGAATTCTGCCCAATCGAAATGTTTTGTTTTATGGACGCCTCCACTTTGTACTCATATTCGAAATCATATGCGTAAACAAAAGAATACAGGAGGGCAACTTGTATAGCAGCGATGCAGTTTGAATAAGCATGTCAGAGGATTTGAAATCACTTAGCCCATATTGGTTAGCTTGTTTTACGAATGTCGAACGAAAAGTCTGCTAATTATTACAGAAAATGTTCCGACTAGGTATGTGACCGCTTGCAAAACTGCCTGAAATTAGCAATGCTGGAAAATTCATACGTAATGACCTCCGCTACCCATGATGTATCTTTATTGCATCCCGAACATTGGCCCCCACTACCCTTCTTGCCGCCACTCAAAAGCTATATGCTTCTACAGTTCCCATACCTTATTCAAACACAGATTCCAAAGTTCTGTACCTGACGTTCAACAAGGCCAAAAGCTTTTGTAATTTTTCGGCGGGGGTGGTCTATCTATTCGTTGCCAAATTGCCCTCTCATTTGGCTGATTTCATCCCCACTCAGAGCCATAGCAGCAGCCAGACGGCTCAAATTCCTAGAAAAGCCAACTCTTGGGCCATTACCGGATTTGAAGAGGCCTCTCTTATCTCTCCAGTCCGCGTGAAGCACTCAACCACCAAGCCAGAGCGGCCACCAAGCCAGAGCGGAAACCATGAGGAAAAATATTGGCTTCCGTGTCGTGTATGATTTATGGTTGGCTCTTTTCTTTTGCCAGACAGAACGAATATTTTCCCGTCGTGTCGTCGCAGAGTGAAATAAATTTTGCATCGGCCACCGGAAGGTGGAATGCAAACGCCCGACACCGAAAGTGCCACTCTTCTGCTAGCAGGCACAAGGCGTTAATAGATTAGACCGGCTGGAGTGGGAGCCATTGGCACGTATGTTGGCAACATATTTGGGCATTCATTCAGCGATGCAGCTAGGGAGACCAAATAATGTCGTTACAGTGTAACTAGTGCTTTCAAAAGGTTATGGATGTTGGAAAGTATATATGGGGTTATGCCAATATTTGCTTATAAGGTGTAAAGACAAATTGCAGATATACTTTATATTAACGTGGGACTCCGTTGCTTTTGCCTATACCTGATGTCAAACCAGACAAAAACATGAAATATATTTCAGAGCTTACATATTTACTCAAATATATATCAGATACTATTAACAATGAGGAATTCATTAATGCACCCTTTAATCGAACGTGCAAACAAATCATTAAAATGCGAATTCTGCTCTTTATGTACAAATAGTTCTCTCATATGAAAAAGTTAGGTTAGGTTTTTTGTTATTATAGGGATTTTCAACCTGAGGTTAATTCATGTCAGTTCATATAAACACAAATAGTAACCTTCAAAGACAGATTGAAATTTTTATGTAAGGCTTCATTGTCTCATCGATACGCATACCCAGGGTTCTTGCAACTCATTTAAACTCATCAACTCTCGTTTGCCAAAAGCTCATTTCTAGACAAAATCGTCAAAAGGTCGAAAGTAACAGTTGAAAACAGAGCTCGAAAAAAATGACAGCCGTCGTGAACGATGAGTAAAAAAAATATTCAGTAGGTACAATTTTCGCTCCCTTCATTTCGTTCTATCAGTCACGCAATATATTCGTGTTTACTATTTTGCTATGCTCAGTCATTCCGTTGTCCTTGTGTTCCACACAACTCATTCACACCACAGCAAAGCACGCGGCTATTCCAGCCTCAAGAGATTTTGGTTGCTTGACTGAATGTTCTGGTAACCAGTAATTCATTTTCGCGTTCGTGAGTGATTTTTTCTGCCACAGGATTTCAAGTATTCCCGAACATGGCTGAAGGCAAAGGAAGCCAAAACGCTAAATGGCCGAAATCGCTACAGAGTTTGTGGGGCATTTGTTCGAGAAAAGGCATTTGCAGGATCGATTCGAGAAGTTTTGGTTTTTTTCACTTCATTGATTCTCCAAATGAATGACTGTTCTTTCGTCTTCACGGTAGAACGTTGAAATTGAATGAGTTGTTTGCACTTACGTACATTCACTGCTTTCTGGAACGAATGAATGATCAAAGTAAAGCAACACAAAACAAGTTGACTCATCTTGCACAAGAGATTCATGAAGGCAAATTTGTGTTTACTTCATGTTCGCTAAGAACAGTGCGTGATGACTACTATTTTAACTCAGTCAGGGTGCAATTTTAGAATTGAATATGATATTTTTAAGCTCTGGTTGAAAACAATGACTTAAAACGTAAATTTCCTGGAAATGTCAGGTTGCTAACATCTATATCCACTACCGGCGGGAAGGTTATAACTCTCTGTATTTGTTTCTGGTGCTATTTTGTTTGTGGGAGCAAGCAGATCCCAGAAAAATACGCTAGAAGTCATTGTTTACAAATGTTACATGCGTCCTTTTGACTATTTTGTCTAAATTTCAAAGACGGATATCATATAAAAGCTGAGTAGTTAATTATTGCGACACTTCCGATTGATTGGAAAATCGGCTATAGTTATAGAAATAGAATTTTGATAGTAGTTGTACGTATGTATTTATTTCATATTACAAAACGTTAAATTTTTAGATTGAGTTTGACTAAAATTCTTGACATCTGCAATTGGCGATGAGCTGTCCTCTTCGTTCCCCGCCTGTTCCTGCATTGCCCAAGATAGTCATCTTGGGCCGCTAATTTTTCTCTTGTATTTCAACGATGTCAATCTGTTGCTGAAATCTGATCGGCTAAGCTTTGCCGAAGGTGAACGAGGTGAACTGTATGCTCATGAATTCGGGAAAGTGTACTGTTGTCACTTTATCGAGGAAGAAGTCTCCTATTATCTTCGGTTATTCCTTGGTTGGAGCTCCCCCGCAAAGAGACATCCAAGTAAAGGACTTTGATGTGATACTCGACGATAAACTCAGACGTACAAACCTCAGATGTCCTACATCATAACAAAAGCTTCCCGAAATCTCGGCTTCATTTTTCGTGTGGCTTGTTGCAGGTGTGGCGAGACGTGTACTGCCTTCAGTCGTTATACTGTTCGTTGGTGAGGTTCACCTTGAAATATGCTTCCCCGGTCTGGAACCCTTATTTCCAAAATGGCATCGAACGTATTGAGTCAATTCAACGACTAGTAGAAATGGCAAAAATTACGTCTGGTCCTTATTTGCCAGCTGCATACGAAGCTTTATTGACCAAATAACGTATCGACATCGATTTGGTCTTCCGAATTAGAGCCACCACCTGCTGATCCAGTTGAGGGCTGGAAGATCCAGGTTTTCTAACTCTTCTTGGCAGTTCATCCAAAGCACAAAGTCCCACAAACTTGGTTATGATAGATTTAACACTCGCGTGTTCAAAAACTAAATTTTCACGGCGAACCCTTTTCCCTCTGATCCTACTTTCACGTCAGTAAACAATCGAAATATGTCAGTCAAACTCAAAGCATGCCATGATGAATCCATTAAAACCATCACAAATACACGCGTGCAACGCAAATGTACGCGGATAGCTTATTTTCGATACATTCCTTACTGGCAAAAGTCAAATATATTCAACAAACAGAAATTATAAATACATAGAAGAATGTCTCTCCTGTTTGATGATTTTGATGATTTTCACAATTGGTTTGAAGACGGTAATGAAAGAGCTTTATCCCGTGTAATTATAATCGAGATAAGTCTGCAAATGATTTTGAATTGAACGTATACACTGAAACTATGGTATAATTGAAATGAGAATTGAAAATATAAATGAGATTTTTGTGTACCAAATTTCAGTCGCTATGTTCAAACTGACAACATTGCATAGGCTACAACAACCATCATCATCGTATTTCAGCTTATTAGCATAGACTAACTCTAAGACCAGTAGGTCCCATACAAAAACGATTTTTTTCTTGGCTCAGTCAGTACTAGCACATCGGTCCCAAGCTCGGTCCCATGCTTAGTAATGCGGCCCTCATAATGAACTCACACGAACACACTTTCGAATATTCTGTCAAAATCACACAGCAAATCAAAACAAAGGCGCAAATATGTACAGCAAGGTGCTGACTTCAAGGTGTACTTCGGACCAAGGGGTTCTACAACAGTGATCCAATTTCAAATCGCTAGTTGCATATTGATTGTTGTTATTAGTGCGATGTTTTGTGATCAGTTGAGGTATGAGGTAGGAACTTGTGAGTACCAGAGTTCGGCTGTATCGGAAGTATCTAAAAAAGTTATAAACAATTGATACGCAATTAAGCTTCTACTAGTGCATAGTATTTTCGCGTGTACTAGTATTTCGTTTTGCTTACATGTGAAAAAAACAATTTTAGTTCGTTTATTTTCATTGTCACCGTTTTTTTTACAAAATGTAGCGGATTGAGCTGGAGGTACTGAAAAGGCGACAACGCACTCTTTGCCAAAAATTTCAAAGTACATTCAGCAAGTGTGAAACGAATGATTGAATAGTATGGTGTGCTGAACACCCTGCAAGATTTGCCGAGAGCTGGACAAGTACCCGGTTCCAGCAATCCAGCATTTTTCGAAAAAGTCGTCGATTATATGCAGGAGCACAAATCAGCCTCTACTCGTGATTTGGCCAACAAATACAGGACCAGTTTCGGGATGATCCAGTGAATTAACAAAATATATGATTTGAAGACATTCAGGAAGCAGAAAGGTCCAAAACAATCTCCGGAGCAGAAGTGTCGTGCCAAGTGCAAGATGAGTGTTCGAAAGCTGAACATCGTATTTTAGACAGTTCATCCCAGTTTGTTTTGACGGACAAAAAAACGTACGTGAAAGAGGATTTTCTGATAACAACGTTGATTTCGTTTAAAAAAGATATCAATCCACTAAACTGTTCTCAACTTCGACCGAACGAACGGTACTGGGCAATTGTCTAGCGGAACCTCAAAAAGAGGCAAAATGGTGCAGTGACCCACAGCTTGTCAGACATCAAGAAAAAACTGGTCAGCAGCGTCCAGGAAGTGCACAAAAAACACTGCGCAACTTTGGTGTGATAAAGCTCATTCAAATCACGTCATAATTTTCTCTAGGCATCTAAAAATGTTTTCTTTCAGCATTTGAAACAAAAACGTTGGAATGAAAAAAGAACGTTTCTAGGGGCCCCTAATTTTATGCAGAAAAATTGCTATTTCATGCTTATATGCAGAGTTCGATAAATGTGTGTTTACAGTCTTTTTTTAACTTCATGGAAGTGGCACTATGGATCGACCTGCAATCATATTTTAGTAAATTGGATTTTAAAATGCATTGATCCGGAGGTTTGCTGGTGTCAGATCTGCAACTTCAAAAAACCATTTCATGTATAAAAAAAACCTCTTCAATATAGGTATCGTTAAGATACTTGAACTTTTATTCATGTGGTGGTACAGTACTTGATAGAGGGAAACATAGTAAATTATTCTAGATTTTTTCTAGCCTAAACATATCATAACAGTAATTATGTTACAACTCCCTGAAATTATGAACCCTTTCCCTATGATCCTACTGAGGCGTTTTTTTTATAATCTTTCTTCGAATGTTAAAATAAACAGCCAACGAAGTTAGATAAGGCCAACGGATATTCGCAGAACGTTTCGAAGAATACCCATGCTAATGATACAAATCAACCGTCATAGCTGGTGTCAAAATCGAACAAAGTACTGCAAAACCTCCGTTTGAAAGTGCTCATAGAACTGCCCCAGGTGCGAATTGAGCTGCTTTAGCAACTCTATAAGCGAATCCCTGTGAAGCTCTGGAGAATTGTGATGTAATTTCTGTTATGAGCTACGAAAAGAATCCTTGGAGCGTAAATGGCTGAAATAATCACGTTGTATCGTTGTAAAACATTAATTTTCTTTAGTCTCGAAATAACAGCGAACACATATTAAACTTGTTGAACAGCACAGCCTACTTTTTTCAAGAGTATCTCTAGCAAAGTTCATTCAAATTATAATCTCTACAAATAACACAGTTTGAAAGAAACATGTAATTTTCTGCGTTATCTAACGCACATAAATGGAATGCTAGATTTGGAATAAGTTAATGGGACGTTTCTCCTAAATTTAAGTCACATAACGCTTGAATCTAGTCAGTTGCAGGGGCGTAGTGAGGCGGTGGTGAAAGTGGGCCATGCCAGGTGCGCCAAGCCACTGGGGCGCTGAGTTCCAAAATTTTGTTGTGACAAACTTTTGGACAAATTTATTAAATTCACTTTTAAAAATTAATAGTACCCCGGAAATTAACAGTGTACTGATGTACATAGCATGCTAACTGCGAAACGCGCCCTCATTTTCTTTTTTAATTTTCGCGCCTTTTATTTGTCTATCGATGTTTATAGTCAGGCTACAATTATGAGCAGCTCGCTTAATACTATGGTGGGGACTAAGAGGTTAGAATTTATCAGTCTACCAATCCAGCCCGTTTTGTTCATTGCGCTGCCCGCAGTTCAAATCTTGTCGGAGTTCATGCGGCCAGTTCTTTACCTGCAATGATAACTTTCTTTGGAACTGCACAAGACATTTTAAAATATTTTAGTAATTCAACTACGCGATGAAGTGCTCTTAAAAAGTCTTTGTGAATATCATTGGAAGGACATTTTGATGCAAGATAATTGTCTGAACGACAAGAAGTTTCTGCTCTTAAGAGATCAATTTGTTCCATGTTTAACGTTCTGACCGACTTAACTGAGCCGACAAAATATAAAAGTGCCACGGAGCCTAAGTTCTGTAAAAACAAATTGATTTTGAGTTTCTTTGTCTTCTTGACATATGGGAGAGAATCTTGATTGACAACGAATCCCTGCAATCGAAAACAATCACCATTGACGTGGCCAGTGAACTTATCAGAGGTTTACAAACATCATTCGACGGAATGAAAACTGGAGTACACTCAGTAGCAAAAAAAAAGCCGAGCAAAATTTTGTTGGCAAAAAACTCCATGTTCAACCTCCTGTAACTTTGTCAATTATCAATATTTTTGAATGAACTATTTAATAATCAATGTATAGGCCTTATGTGACCAAAATTTCATTTTGATAAAATTTATACACTTGAAGTTATCGTAACATATATGAAAAAAGTCATTTTTGGACATACCAATTTCAAAAATCCGTATTTCTGTGAAAAATTTAGGTAGTGTATTAAAATCTCCTTCATAGCTTAAAACAGTATAGAAAATAATGTGGTCAAAATTTGAACTGTTTTCATCAAGTGGTTCGGACTACAGCTGGCATCAAAGTTGACGCCCCAACATGAGTATTTCCCCTTTTCACCCAATATTGGCCTTGCTAAGATATCGGTGCAAAAAAAAAAGCCGAGGTGAATTTTATTAATAATACTGTATAACACTGTATACGTAGTTTTCACAAACCAATTCATACTGAATTCCATATTTTAAAAGTTTTTCGTGGGTTACACTAGTTATTTGGGATATTTCACGCGTAACAAATAATGTGTATCAATAAGATGAATTCACCTCGGCTTTTTTTTTGCACCGATATTTCAGCAAGGTCAGTATCGGGTGAAAAAGGGAAATGCTCATGTTGGTACGTCAACTGTGACGCTAGCTGTAGTCCAAACCACTTTATGGAAACAGTTCAAATTTTGTCCACATTATTTTCTGTACTTTTATAAGCTATGCAGGAATTTTTAATATGCTACCTAAATTTTTCACAGAAATACGGATTTTTGAAATTGGTATGTCCAAAAATGACTTTTTTCACATATTTGATGATAACTCCAAATTCATAAATTTGATCAACATGAAATTTTGGTCACATATACATTGATTATTAAATTGTCAAATTTTCAACCAAAATATTGATAATTGACAAAGTTACAAGAGGTTGAACAACGCGGTTTTTGGAAGCAAAATTTTGCTCGGTTTTTTTTTGCTACTGAGTGTAGTTGACCGTGCAATAAAGTGTGCGAAAGAAAAATGCATTGAACATGAACTCGACAACAATTTCCAAGTAACCCGACAGCGGAAAATGAGAAAAATCGATGACACCACAGATAATCGAGCTCCTCCATCGAGTGAAAACAGGTTTACGTGGAAAATAAGCTCGGTATTTGACAAAATACTGAAGCAAATGAAGCAGCGTGGAGCATCAATGGCGAATATAGCATCGTAATTCTTATTTTTGACAGGATACGGACTCGCATTTATGACCACAATTGAGGTAGATGGCAGCAGACTTTGGACTAAAGTATGCTACTGATATTGATATAGTAGAGGTTGTATCTGAAGTAGAGGTTTTTAAACGGCAAATTGGTGAGATGTTGCCAGACCTGAGCTCTTCTACTCCGTTAGATATATTAAACCGTATCCTTAGATATACTCTACATTATGTTTATTTAACTTCAAAACGACTCTACGATTTTTTTGACACTTCCAGTATCGTGTGAACGTAGCTTCAGCAAGCTGAAAACATTCAAGAAGCAATATGAGTTGGGGCGTCATTTTCTTGGTTTGCCAGGGGCGACACAAACTCTTACTACGTCTCTGGTCAGTTGTATGCAAGATTACGAGGGATTCTGTTGCTAACCCTCACTTTGGCTTACTCTTTTTTCTCCTGTTCTCTTCCGTATCCTATGACCGTGCAATACCATACACGCTAAGACCAGAGTACCGAAAATTCGGTAAAAAATACCGATAACCGCACAAAAGCGCACATACTGAAATTAGCGGTAAACATGGATTACTTAAATTTCGGTACTGTTGGTGACAAGCGAAAAACGTTAATAATTAACTATTTGCAATCGTTTATTTTTTTTTACCGAAAATTAAGTTTTCTTTTTCTGTTTTGGGTTTTTGAAATGCTAATAATAATGTAATAAAAATGTTTAAAGCAAGGTTGTAAGATCTATTTTTTTTCGGATTTATTCCCCACTAAACGGATCTGAAAAATGTGAACAGGCTTGAATTAGGTATTTTATTTTCAAGTATTTTTATTCCAAGTAGACATGGCTGCTTGCTGACCACAAAATATAATTTTTCCATGTAAATACACATAATACTCTCCCTGTTTTGGTGCAGTTGCCAGACAAATAATGTAAGGGTATTCTCCTGGTGGTATTAGTGTAATTATTTCAATTTTTGAGATTCGTCGTATGATTTACATACAAATTGAATAACTAACTTTCTTTCCAGTTTTTTCCTTGTATCCGCATCGATTAATCATGTCAATTCCTCCATATTTCCAGTGATCTACAATTGAATGATAAAAAAATATATTTCATTGGAATGAGGTAAATATTTCAATTCTGTAGAAATTTGCGAAGCCGTTTCTTCGTCTGTAAACAAACTTTCCAATCGCCAATTTTTCACGAATTACAGCTCAGTTCCTCTATAGAATTTTGCTGTAAGTGTTCTGAATTGAACTTTAGCCCGCAACTATTGGCTAGCAATCGACTATGTGAATGTTTATTTACAAGCACAGAACCATTCGCCTTTACAAATTTCTCCGGAATTTTCATGATCCGCTTACCATATTTCTACTCACCCTTCGGGTTGGCTGCCACAAACCTCAGTCTCTACAGCTGGTTTCTTTCTTTATTTTAAAACAAAATTCGAAACCATTTAGCCTGAAGGTGAGGAGGCGGTACAATTGCAATAAGTCATAAACTTCGCAATGGCGGTAGTGTTGATTCTCAGATGCAGCGCAGTGATAAAATTTTAAACCAAATTTAGGTAAATAAAAAAACGTAAACATTTGAAAATCCACTTTACTTAATAAATAAGTAAAATTTATTGAAATCAGTCGTTAAATTTTACCGAAATTTTAGGTTTTACTACCAAAACCTAATTTTCGGTAAAACTAAAACGTAATTTTCGGTAATCTTATCTTAGCTTGTATTACATAGTGCATGGACTAACAGAGGCATTTGCATAAGTAAAGAACGGTAACGCTAACCAATTTAACTTTAGCCGAATTTTCTAACACAAGGTAAGTAATTATGTGGCCACTACAAAATATACTAAATGTTCATGACATATTATATAACGGGTAAAGGAAGGGACAACAGAGCACCCAAGTAAAACGATTTGGATAGGGAGCATGGGACTGCCTCCTCCCTATTATTAACATTTCGCGGCACGCGGGCGGGCTCTTCGACCCCATCTATTGGGTTTATTCTGTCAATCGATGGCTCGATTCTAGTGCTGTGGGTGTGAGCTTGCTTTTGGAAGGAGATTCTCTTCCCTATATTCGCAGGTTTCGCGTAAGTGTCTCTGCTTACGGGCCGGTTCAAATGTTTTTGGCCCTTCACACAGGAGCTTGATGATCACAAACAACAATAGGATCCTGATTAAATCATTATTTGGTTTCAACTGCTATGGACCGTTTCCTTGCTACAATAGATGGTAGTATTTCATCATCATCATCATCATCATCATCATCTAGCCTTTGAACCCACCCTTCTATCTTGAAATAACTCTTAAGATGTTATCAACAGTGCAGTTCATTTCGGTCAACTTTTACATTTAATCCAAAATGCGAAACACAAATCACCACAAACTTCGTTTTTTTTTTTCAAATATTAAGGCGCGCATTAAAAAAAGCGACCAAATGTTCCGATTTTTCATGCGATTACCCTGCCACCTGGTGTCGATCCACCGGTCAGTAGTCAATATATACACAGGAAAAAATCTTGTAGTAAAAACTACCATTTCACCCGACTATGCCTATCTTTAAAACTAACATGAAATTTCAGACAAATTTACTACGTTTATGGTACAGCCTTCAACGTTTGTGGTATGTTTGACAGAAATCATGTTAACATCAACCCCACCATGGTTGACTTCAATCCCAGACATGGGAAAATCAAACGCATTTATAGTCAGGTGAAAATTGTTGGTGATTGCGCTTAATTTAACCCTCGAAATTGTAGTTTGTACTGCGACTTTTTTTTGCGTGTACTAGATGCCTAATATCTCGAGTACTTTTTCAAACAGACGTATCTGATTTTGTAAACAAAGAGGGGAAGTAAGATTCAAACTTTAAAAACTTGACACCCATAGAGCTTTCGTACAAACTAGAACCACCAACACTAGGAATATCATTTCCCTAACATGATGGTGATGCTACTTTTTGTGAGGGTGCTGAGTGTTTTAAGACATTTACGTTTGAATCTTGCTTCCCCTCTTTGTTTCTTTGTTTGGGTCTGAACAGTCTTGTAGGTAGAAACTTCTCAGAAGTATTGAGAGCAAGCAGTTCAAGCAAGAAGAACCTTCAAAAATTCAGGACCGAACATTACTGAAGTTCAAGATCATACTTACCAGAATTTCAGGGCAGAACTTTCCCAAGAACCAGGAGAGGACTTATCTTCAGGAGCTTCAGGACGAAGTGGAGGGAAGAGACGGGAACTAACCAGGAAGGGCACAACCTTTAATTTCTCAAAATATCAGGAAAAAAATTTCTCAGGAAGTGCTAGGCAGATTTTGCAAAGCTCAGAGGAGAACATTTCAAAATTTCAGAATAAAGATTTCTCAAAATTCTTTTGAGAGAACAGAACTAATCTTTCCAGTAGCATTGGGGGTAATTCTTTCTAATTTGAGCACGAATTCCAAATAGTTTTGGAACAATCTTCTTCAGAGCTATATAGAAAACTTCCCAAAAGTTCAGAAGTCCAGGAAGAATCTTCAAGAACAAATTTAAGGGAATTTTCCTAGAAATTTTGGAGATGACTTTCCCAAAGTTTCAATTAAAATTTTCTCGCAGTTCAAGAAAAAACTCCTCCGAATTTCAGAAAGAAACTTACCAGAGAGGGCACCACCTGTAGGATCAAGAAGGTTTTTTTTTCCTCCAAAAATTCAATAAAGAACTCCTCAGAAGTACATAAAAGGACTTCTCAGAAGTTCCGAAGAGACCAAAAGTTTAGTTGTAACTACCCAGAAGTGCTAGGCAGCGTCCCTAAAGTTTCAAAACGAACATTCCAGCATTTCAGAATGAGAACTTCTCGAAGTTCAAAAAATCCCAGATGTTCAGGTAGATACTTTTGATAAAATCAGGAAGAAACTATCCAGAAGTATAGGAGGAGCTTTCTAGTAGTTCAAGCAGGAACTTCTCAGAAATTCAGAAACAAACTTCCAGGAAGTTCAGGAGAATACTCTTCTGAAGTTCAGAAGAGAACATCTCGGAAGTTCAGAAAAGAACTTCCCTAAAGTTCAGGAAAAAACTTCATACAACTTTGAGAAGATTTTCCTCGTAGTTATGGATGGGACTTATCAGAAGTTTAGAAAGTAACTAAGGAGAAAACTTACAAAATGTTTCTGGAGGGTAATGTTGGGTTCTTAAATGTGAACTTCGAAGAAAATAAGAAGTGACTGCCAGGAAGTTCATGAGGAGTTTTGTCTGAAGTTCAGGAGGAAACATACAATCCAAGAAAAAGATGCAGAAACGTTTACATAATCACATATATAGCGAAAATGACATAACTCACTCTCTTATTACGTCTACTCGTTGAAAGAAGTCTAATTTTGTAAAAAAAAAATTACAGGCTTTTATAGACATTCCCAGACATTTTAAATTTTTATCACAGACATTTAAAAAAAACATCTGGCATCCCTGATGGCAAGAACAGTTCGATCTATGGTTTGTTCGGACCGCCTGCGCCTCGGCCTAAAAAGTCGGCAGATACGATCGCTGAAACATCTACAATATTCTAGCACTTCTGGAAAACGGAAAGTCCATCGAGTGGAAGCCTGGTTCTAGCCGTCCGACCTTTTAAAGCGACCGAAGGATTCAGCAGAAGCTCGAACGGAAGAGGGAAGGCATGGTGGCAATTTCTGAACGGTTCTGGTCTGGAACGGGGTGGTCGTTATGGACGACGAGACGTACCTCACGTCGGACGGCAACGACTGGCAAGGCAAGAGGAGAGTATATTCAAATAATTGTGTGGCCAGGAAGGCAGATAATTTGATCAAAACGACAACCATGGAACTGAAGAATATGCCCACAAGCTTCTTTTTTTCACCAATTGCCAAAGTTCCGGTTAACTACCGCAAGGCTGCGCGGCAACGAATAGATGTATTTTTGTGAAGTGTTTAATTTTTTAAGGAATAAAATGCAATTTGGTATGTTTGAATATCTCTTTCCGTTCTTTTTAACCAGCCATCCGAAAATAGTCGCTTTTTTAAATACGCGCGTTACTCACAAAATTCGCTTCCTACATTTGATGAAAGTGCATATATTCTGTAGCATTACTACTGTAGCAGCACTATTATATAGAACACGTTTATCTCTTCCATGTTAGTCCTCGAAAACCCGCGAGCTTTCATATTTTTCACGAAACACTGCACTAGAATGAGGTATTTGCATGCAAATTTATCGCTAACCATCTATCAGCAAAGCATCCGGCTGATATGCAGTGTCAGTCAGCCGCACAGGAAGCATTGTATGATGCTTCCCTAAATGTACCAACGAAGCTAGCAAATTCATCCCATAAGAGAATCACACACTCACCCCTTGCTCATTCCATGGTTTCGGATAGCACGAAGGAAATAGAAAGCTATGTTTATGAGGATTTGAGGAATAAAAGCAAAAATGTGGTTGTCCATTAATTCATTACGCTGCATTATTTCTACATTCAAATAGAAAATGTTCGCTAATGGCCAACACAAGAGCTGGGATCAGAATGCAAAGCAGAGAACAAACTGTATTATTATGCAAACATAGTATGGATTTGAAAAAAAAATATTGGAAACCAAATGATACTAACGAGTACTTGTGAATTTTCCCATACCAAAAAAAAATAGCTAATACCTTTTCGAACCATACCACGGCAATATCATCGTAGAAAGAATATTAGCCCAAACAGTACGCGAGCGATAATCTATTTACTCGCCTATCGTCAGGTTGAAACAACAGCAAGCGAATTATGTGACAGCTTGGGCGAAACAGGGACAACTGTGGGAGTGCAGTGAGAAGGGAAGCTCACTTCATACGTGAGCTGCTCGATGATTTTGCCTTGCCTGAATGTATGCAAACAAATAGGAGACATGGATTAATACTCCCTTCCACCTTGCCTAGCTTGAACAGTCATCGTTCGCTTGTTTCGCCAACCCAGCTGTTGTCCTGGAGGTATGCAATGCAAATTTGCATTTTTATTCGTTTTCATGCTTTTTGCTGCTTTCGCTTGTCGCTTCTCCCTTAGCACTTACTAGTATCGGCAGAATTGCATGGAATGTGTGTTCGTCGTTGCAAATTCCTGCGGTGTGGTCTTTTTTGCAGCCATTCACATGCTGGAGCTTCTATTTATCCTCAGCATAGCGCGTGAAGATCATGTATGGCCATTAGACAACATGTTTTAGTCGAAGTTGAGAGCGCGCGCTAGACAGAAACCATGCTGTCCCCGGTAGGACGTCGAGAGAGGGATGTTGTTGCCGAAAACAACATGTTCTACACAATGTATGATACAATTTTTCAACAGCCGTAATTCTCCGTCCTCATGGTTCGCTCTGGCAGGACTCGTCTGGACTGGAATGGAAAATTGGCGAGATTCAGCTGTTTGAATCTATCGCTTCGGTTCGGGAAATCGTATCGTTCGTAGAATACTCACTACACATTTTATCATCGAGCGGGAATTCTAGTTCTTGGAGAGCTCCTCTCGTACTCTCTATTCGAGATCTATGCCCACCAAACAGATAGTCATCTACAGTTCAGATGGTTCTGTTTCACTTTGTCTTCCATATGGTACAAGAGAGAAGCGTGCTTCTGAGTAGCCTTTCTGAAAAGGAGTCCAGAGCTCTGCTCGACAACCAAATTTTGCCAGAGGCGTCCACCGGCAAAATGAACTGGCAATAGACATGCGCAGATACAGGGCGGCTCATTCGCAGTAGGAGAGATAATTCATTCGGAAATTATTTATCATCATGAACGAAAACAGAAGCAAATTCATCGCATTTGTAGCAAGAAGAACATTTCGATTTCGAGCACAACTGCACTCAAAGCAAACAGTTCATACGTTATATCATAAATCGCGAAAGTTTTCTGAATATTTCAATGTATTCCCAACAAACATCGGTGTTGAATTAGAGCTTGTTCAAACAAATTTGGAGAAGCTATTCAGCTGTTTCATCTAGAATAGCTGAATATATTCAGCTATTCTAGATGAAACAGCTGAATAGCTTCTCTAAATTTGCCTGAACAAGCTCTAATTCAACACCGATGTTTGTTGTGTTGTTCGGAAATAATAGTGTTACCGTTGAGAATTAGAGATGTAGCTCACATCATTTTTTTAAATTGAAGGTCTAGAATCCAACAACGATTGCCATCATTACCAAATAGCATCACCCTATCGCATTTTCAAGGCATAAATCTCAGGTGTGGCCCAGTTAGAATTGGAACATAGACTGTTGCGCATATTTCGGGTATACATTAACCAAATAGTATTCTGTTTTAACTAAAATGTTCGACTTTATGTGACCTTTACAGGGCAGAAAATAATGCGAAAATATTCAAACGTGAGTATTGGGTTAATTCGTGTAGCTAGTGACTAATTTCTGTCGAAAGTGTATTTGTTTATGTTTACTTTCAAGTGCTGCATCCAAACTGACGTGGTTGGATAGCTCAGTGGTTATCTGTTCTGCTTACTGAGCAGATGGTCGGGAGTTCAATCCCAGGCCCGTCCCCTTCCTTGCTATTTGTCACTTGCCTCGTCCTGTCACCACTGGATTTAAAAATAAATAGCAGTCTACTGCGCTTTGATTGATCGCATCACTTACCATAGTCAATCCATGATCTAAAAATAACCTGCCTCACTAACACAAATCAATCCTTCCCTTGACAATTGTGGAGACGCAGAGGTAAACATGGTCTCTAACCAACGATTGTCAAACTAATCATCCTTCCTACCTCCCCAAAGACCGTGAGGACGTGGCCGGCGCCGGTACTGATCTATTATAAGTAGAATGAACTAGTGAACTTGTACATTGAAGATGTAAAAGTTACTCCCAAGCTCCATCTATGTGGTTCTCTGTGCAATTACCCTAGTTTTGGTCAGTAACGGAGTAGCAACTACGCTACGCACGGTCTTTTTCTTTAAATAAACAAAAACTTTCAAGTGCTGCATGCATTTAAACATTCTGTTTGTTTTATAGCAAATCCGTCAAAATAGATCATTGCATGATGGCGTCATCAATACAGGTTTTACAGTTCAGGGTGCTTGTTTACGTGGACTTTTCGGTAATATAGGTTTAAGATTTTGTGCTCTAAATTTATTACGATTGAAGTACAACTGCTGGGAAACAGAGACCTGTGCTTATTTTTACACTATTTCCTGAATCTAATTGTACAGAATCCGGAGAAAGCCAATGGAAATTTAGATTGACTGGTTCAAATTCTAACACCTTTTAAACAAGCTCCCTGAACTGTCAAAAAAGTGAGGTTAATACATTCGGTGCAATGATCTATGTTCGCGAAAGAATTGATCACCAGTTTGTTGCTCGCCCAGAAATAGCCGAAAGAGATTGCCAAGGTGGTAGGGTGCCATTTGGCAACAGTTTACCGCATAAAAAAGTCCCTGCAGAATGGTCCTAAGCAGCCGAAGCCGGGAAGCGGACGTCCGCGCTTTGCACGCACGCCAAACGTGATCAAATCCGTGCAAAAATTGCTTGCAACCCGGTGCGTTGCATAAGCAAACTTGGAAAGGAAGCCAATATTTCGGAGAAATCCATGCGGCGAATCATCAAAGAAGAAGGATTTGAAAGAAATAGAACAAATTTTCGCATTATTTTCTGCCGCACCCAATACAAAAAAATGAATTATCTCGTTTTCGACGAAATTTGCAGACTTTTCCCGGAATACGTTTCATCAACCGGTGCACATTATTCTCATCCATCGTTTTGGCAATCTTATTCCACTTGATTCTCAATTCATTGATGTTTTTGACGACACTGCCATTCGCCTTCAGCTTCCTCTTCATAATAGCCAAAATTCTCTCTATCGGTCTGAGCTGGGGACAGTTGGGTGCGTTGAGTTCTTTCGGTATAAACTGAATCCCGTTGGTTTCATACCACTGTAGCACTGTTCTACTGTAATGACAGCTTGCAAGATCTGGCCAAAACATGACAGGTTCATTATGGGATCTGATCAATGGCAATATTCGCTTTTGGAGACATTCCGTTCTGTACAGTTCTGAATTAAATGTCTTATCAGTGATGAAAACCTTGGTGTTTCTACCACAGTTACAGATGCCTTACCAAATCATGTATTTACGTGCAAATTTATATTCGAACACAAACTTGAATTTGGCAGGAACATCTACCCGAGCCGTAGCCAAGTAAATTTTTTTCCCGGTAGCTGTTTGAAATCGGCGTTTACATAGGTTTCATCATCGATGAAGAGACAGCCATTGAATTTTGTCAACACCTGATCATACAGTTTTCTGGCACGGATTCTGGCCACATTGTTGTGCTTTTGATCCCTATTTGGTTGTCTACAGGCACGGTATGACTTGAAGCCTTTCCGGAGACGAATCCGTTGCACGGTACTGCGTGCGGTGCGAACCTTTTTGGCCAAATCGCGGTCTGAGATGTTGGGGTTTGCCTTAATGTTCTTGATGACTTTATTCCGCAGTTGACGGTTGACAGTACCCGCCCAACACTTGCTTTGAGGCTGCGATCCGACGACAAAGTTCCTCTGTATTTTTCAAAACACGCCATACGGTATTTCAGGGAAAAAACAACACTTTAGCAAGTTTAGGCCTAGACTACGAAGGGGTTTCCCATGGTCCAGGTCCCATCGTACACATCGCAAAAATTGGTCGACTACGATGGGCTGGGCATGTCGTAAGAATGTCGGACGACAGCCCTGTGAAAATGGTTCTCGAAAACGAACCGACAGGTACAAGAAGAAGAGGCGCGCAACGAGCAAGGTGGATCGATCAAGTAGAAGGCGATCTGCGGACCCTCCGCAGACAGCGAGGCTGGCGAGTAACAGCCATGGACCGAATAGAATGCAGACAACTTCTGTGTACAGCAGAGGCCACGCCGGCCTTAGTCTGATTGGTAAGGTAAGGTAACGTAGGGTTTTTCCAAATGATTGCGCACAATTATTTTTCTTCTTTCTTCTTCCATTTTGTATTTCTCTGAAACAAGTTCGAACTGCACCGCGATAAAACACTTCTGATGTTGTTATTGTTATAGGGAACACATAAGATGTCATAGTTTACAAATCCGACTTGTTCCAATACTAAATGGGCCACACCTTATTTGTTATTTCATGGCTTCACGCTTTTAAAAAAATCAATGGCTCGAATCTATTTCTATTTCTATTTTGAGTTGCCGCACCTCGTCAACGTGTTTGTAACTCGGAGAAACTCTACACCTGTGATTTCACCAAGAAAAAAATGTAGAGCTGTTCGGACGGATCTCGCCCACCGCAGGATTATCAGCTACCGAGGCATAAAAAAACTGCAACTATTAAACTTCAGCCGTGACGCTATTTAGAAAGGCCTTTGTTTGGTTGATGTATCGAAAGAACCAGGTCTAAGTGTGTACACACCAGATAGCCGCTTCCATCATTACTTTTTTTCATGTATAACTTTTTATTGCACGGGTTAAAATTGATGAAAAATCGGGTAAACTACGTTTACATGTGCAAAATTCTGTCAAGTGGTTATCGAGATGGCTGCCAAGTAAGAAATGCGTCGACAAAAAACTATGGGCACGATCGTGGAAAATCCAGGCCAGTTACGCAAGTGGATCGCAAAACAGTCCAGAATAGACATACCGACCGTTTCAATCCATGTGATAAAATCGTTCAAGGAGACCCAGACGACCCAGCGGTAAGCTGACAGCGGAAGAAAAGCAAAGACTACCGACCCCGTGAACTCGAGGAAGGTGAGAGATTACTTCAAGCGCAATCCGAACCATTCGATTTGGCACGTAGCCAAGAAGGTCAATTCTTCCGACTGGTTCGTCCAGCAGACAATGAAGTGGGCCGGATTTCATGTCTTCAGGGTAAGGAAGGCGCCTAACCGAACCGGTGGCTAAATCCCACGCTAGGAAGCTTAACCGCGAGTGGTTGGTGCAACCGAAATGCATCGTATTGGACGTATATTAAAGCGGACGCGAAGCAGATCCCCGGCCTGGGTTTTTTTTTGTCGGGAAGTCCCGCCGGAACTATACTAGAAGTAGGTCGCCAAATTTGCCAAGAAGTACTTGATGTGGCAGGCGATCTTTGGGTGCGCAAATTCAGCAAGCCGTACATAACATCCAGCACCATCAACGGCCAAATATATAAAGAAGGATGCCTGCAGAAGCACCTGCTGCCCTTCCTGCGGTCTTATGGTCTATGATTCAGTAGTTGTTTCATTCAACCTCCGGATTTCGACGTTCTGAACATGATGCAGTTTGTTCGAATTGAAATACGACAAAATGTGAGCGGCGAGAGATATTAGGATGTCGTGACTTAAATTAAACTATTTCCGACCGGGAATACCCTTCCAGAAATGGCAAGTGCTGTAACTGTGCGGCTGCCCCCGTCCCGGTAAACCTTTGACAGGCCTCCGGATACGTCATAAACACGATCCGGCTCCGGGTGCGATAGTTTTTGCAAGAAGTGAACTGTGCAAGTGCTGAACTCGGATGACATCGGGAGTACCAGCAGTGGCAAGTTTTAGGGGTTCCTGACCCAGATGTTCAGTCCAAAAGGCAGCAGTAGCACAACTGAAGGGGGTAGTGTTGGAAAAAAACACGATGGAAGTAGTCAGAAACCGGCTCGATGAAATCTACGAGTATGTAACCCAAGGAACCATCTTATATAACCTTCGGTTTTTCTGGACATTGTTCTGCAGCCTTGTTTTATCATGGTTTTATAGCATTCTTGAAGTCTAATTCATGCTCTTCAGAACCCTTAAAAAACCAAAATTGTTACTTGGGAAAGGACAGGCACAACGTCCAAAAGGAGATGGAGGAAGAGGAGCTGAAAAGCACAAAAACGACGGGGAGAAAGGAGAAGGTAGTTTATGGCGCACTTTCAGAAACCAGAAAAAGAGAAAAAAGAAGAAAAAACAGCAGCAAGTGAAAATTGACATTAGTAGAAGCCGACACCTCGGCCTCGCAGGGAGTGAAGTACAGGTGACGCTCTGATTGTTGAAGTAAAAAGTGGAACGACGTACGCTGAACTCCTCCGAAAAGTGAGAACTGATCAGAAGTTGAAAAAACTTGGGGAAATGTGATGAAAAGCTGAAGAAGGATCCTGCTATCAAGCGCACAGCATTCCAGATGCTCGATGAAAAGTCTCTTGGTGAGGAGGTGATAGTAAGAGCTTTGTCCCAGGAGACAGTGATCGAATGTAGGGATCTGCTCAAGATCACAAAGAAGAGCTGTGTAGGGCGCACTGCGATCCTGAAGATGCACCAATGACAA
Source organism: Aedes japonicus (assembly GCA_034211315.2). NCBI lineage: Eukaryota > Metazoa > Arthropoda > Insecta > Diptera > Culicidae > Aedes > Aedes japonicus. The sequence goes on from JASCZW010011890.1 coordinate 30,109, forward strand.
CCCGGTTGAGGAAGGCATGCGGTGGCACTCGGTGGCGATATATCTGCCGACAGGTCGGTATGCTCAATGAGAGTCGTCCCTCGAGTAGCAAAGGAATTATGTAGATGCGATAATGGAAACGCAGGCAGATAGAGCGGCGACTGCTGCAATACAAATGATGGACAGATTCCCAGTCCAGGAAGTAGTGTCCAGTTCATACGAAGATTTCGTCATCGCCAAATTCAACGGGATCTTTGTATGCAACTGCTATGCACCCCCAAAGTGCATGAAGCAGTTCGATCTGGTGCTGGAAGCACTGACCGAGAAGCTCATCGTAAGAAGACTGGTC
>JASCZW010011891.1:0-30437 GCA_034211315.2 Aedes japonicus
AGTCGGTTATGTTTATGTATTTGACGTACACTCGTTCTAATGCAACAATGGTAGAACTGTCATCTCTCGCTTTCTGTAACTGTAGAAGTGCAGTTGGAACGGAAGAATGGAGTACACTCATTATAATATGCTATAAGCTTGAAATGTCAAGAAAGAAGAAGAAGAAAACTTCGTTTTAATGCAAATAAAAAAAAACTGTAATTTCAAAAGTAAACTGTAACACAGCGTTAAAAAATCTTAACAGCAGCAAAAGGCAAAAGGTATGAACAATTGTTTTATTTGATTGAAATTACGCCTTTATCTTTTCAATTTAACGTTGCTGTATCAAAAGCATTTCGATTTACCAACCAGTTATTTGTCTTAATGTAATGAGTACAAGAATTATCGAAAATAAAGTTTATGTTAAATCCAAGCTCCTACGAATGATAGGATTGTTGCTTAAGATAAAAAATCTCGGGCGCCAAATGACAGATATGAGAAATACAGTAGTAAAGACGGAGCTCAAAGTAGCTGGGTTCCATTCCCAGTATCCCCAGAAAAAATTCTGGAACGCAGCAACCGGTATAACTTATCACTAACTCTACACGCTTAAAAATAATGGAAAATACAGGAGCTGTAATTTATAGGAGATTTAAATTTCGCGTCATGCCGGCGTCGGTGGTGTTGTAATAAGCGTGACTGCTGCTTGGCATCCCAGTGGGTCTGGGTTCAATCCCAGTCGACGTCGGTGTTTTTTTCTGAGGCGAAAAAATCTGGTAAGTAAAGCCGTTGGCCCCGGCTCATAGTCATAAGTCGTTCGTTAGAGTCCAGGTGGTGGAGTCGTCTCCCTGGCGTCGGTGATTGTGAACCATGTGAGGAAATAGGCCGAATAAATACATTTAAAAACATTGCGTCATGTGAATAAATAAATCGCTGAATATTATGTGCAAATATGATGATGATGATGATGACGCATGATGACGAGATGATACATGCTCCATTGTTGCGGGCAACTTTCCACAGCGGTGGAATAATCTGAAAACCGATTTGATCAGGTTCTATTGATGTTTGTGATCATCAAGCTCCTGTATGAAGGGCACAAAGCGTTGAGTGGGCCCATAAGCAGTTACACTTGCGAAACCCACGAAAATAGGGAAGAGAATCTCCTTTCAAAAGAAAGTTCACAACCACAGCATTAGAATCGAGCCCTCGGTTGACAGATGACAGATTTTCATGGTGATATTCTCACAACGGCCGTTCAGATTGGTTCGACGGATGCATATGAGAGATCATTCCCGATGAGTTTCTACTCGTTTACTCAATTCCATCGTGTTTGGTTTTCCACTTTTCTTAAGCTTCCGCTTTATTACTGCCCAAAATCTCTCGATGGGCCGGAACTGCGGGCAATTGGGTGGATTTATGTTTTTATCGATGAAATCTACGTTATTATCGCGGTACCACTGGATGACTTCCCGGTTGTAGTGGCAACTCGCCAAATCTGGCCAAAACTTCACGGGACCTTCATGGGCTTTAATGAAAATAAAGGTAGTACGCGGTTGTGAGGCATTCTTCCTAGTACAGCTTCGAGTCCATCGTCTTATTTGTCACGAATACTTTGGTCTTTGCTCTGCAGCTGCATATCCTTTGCTGCATATCCATTGTCAAATGGCTAAAATATTTACCTGCACTTAGTAATTCAGAAAAGCACCAAAAATGAAAAAGTGCCACTAAATTATTAAGGCCTGTGCCAACAAATAATGTGTGATCAGCATTAAAAAATTAGGAATGAGCAATAAAGATGAGAAAAGATCTTCGATAATCTAATTGTGACCGGTAACTATCAAATAAAGCAACAGCTATTAGTATATGTGCAATCAAATGTGGCAGTATTCCGCCAAATTATGTAATTTGAGCACCAAACTATTCGCATAGTGTCTCTTAATTTTGTTGGATTTTCCCATAAAAAACAGTAAAATGAGCAATGGATAAATAAATATCCATTGCTCATTTTACTGTTTTTATGGGAAAATCTAACAAAATTAAAAGACATATGCGAATAGTTTAGTGCTCAAATTACATAATTTGGCGGAAATACTGCCATATTTAATTGCACATATACTAATAGCTGTTGCTTTATTTGACAGATTTACCGGTCACAATTAGATTATCCGAAGATCTTTTCTCATCTTTTATTGCTCATTCCTAATTTTTTAATGCTGATCACACATTATTTGTTGGCACAGGCCTTAATAATTTAATGGCACTTTTTTCATTTTTTATTGCTCAAATCTCTCTTTTAATTGATGATTAATTATGCTGCCATTGTCAAATCATCAGTTTTCTGGCAAATTTGTCCATAAAAGTAAACTTAAACTTCGCAGGAACATCTTTGGCCAGGAAGCTGTCCGAAATCAATTTTGACTTGGGTTTCATCGTCGATGAACAGACATCCTTGGTACTTTGTCAAAACCTGCTGATGAAATTTCCGAGCTCAAGATTTGGTGCTTTGCTTCAACGTTCTGTTTGGTTGCTTGCTGGCTCGATAAGAACGATATCCTGCTCGCAAACGAATATTTCGAACGGTACTGCGAGCAGCAGCGTATTTTTGTGCGATTTCATTATCTGATAGTCCAGGGTTTGCTCTGATGGGTCTCAACGCCTTCTGGTTCAGCTAGCGGTCATAAGGAGTGTATCGAAAATAAGCTATCCACAAGCTTTCGTTCAAATTATGTTGAAAACCGATATTTTGTTCATACAAAAAATTGATCCTTTATTGTACGAGGTTAAACTTGAACATAACGAAGACCGGATGAAATTTAAGTTATTCCTTCACGAATGTTCGAACTTTGGATCGAATGCTCTTCATCAAGTTCCGGACAAGTGTTGCATCGTATTTTTTGGACGCTTGACTCCAATTTTTTTTTGAACTCCTGCATGTTCCCAGCTGCCTTACCAGTCTTCTTGAAGACCCTCTTCACGATTGCCCAGTAACGTTGGGTCGAAGCTGAGAGCAATTTGGTGGATTGATATTTTTCTCAACGAAATCTATACCCTTTTCCGCAAGCCAATTGAGAGTGGTTTTGGCATAGTGAGCCGACGCTAAATCCGGCCAAAACAGCGGAGGTGTACTATGCTTCTTATATGAAGGTAACAATCTCTTCTGGAGACACTCAGATCGATAGATTTCCGCATGTATAGTTCCGGTAGTGTAAAAAATGGTTGACTTCAAACCACAGGAACATATTGCTTGTCATACCAGTACCTTTCGACCGAATTTCTCCACTTGAATCGACCTGTCCGCATCGCTCACATCCTCCCCAACGACGGCAGTAAAGTATTGTGGACCTGGAAGGGTTTTTGAGTCCTCCTTTACATAGCTCTCATCGTCCATCAAAACGCATGCATCCGGACGCTGCAAAAGACGCGAATACAATTTCCGGGCCCTTGTTGCTGCTCGCTTCTTCTGTTCTGCACTTTGTTTCGAGATTTTCTGCTTCTTGTAGGACTTCAGGTGGTTTCGCCTCTTGATACGCTGGATCACGTATTGACATTGATTTGTTCTTCATGATTAGAGATACCACTTTCTGCTCCAGTTTCGAGTTGGAAGAACCGGGTTTTCTGCCTCTTCCTGGTAGCTCATCCAAAGAATAGTATTCCCCAAACTTATTAATGATGGTTTTAACACTCGCATGATGAATTCCAAACCGCTTCGCCAATTTTCGCATAGTAATACCCTTCTCACTTAGCCATGTGTCCACAACCTTAATTTTCACTTCCTTTTCAATACGCGACATTTTGAAAACGCAGAATTTGAACCGCACAAACAAGTAAACAAAAGAAAGCTGACAGTCAAACGCACAGCATGCAGTGTTCAAAGCATAAAAAACCATCACAAATACATGCGTACAATGCAAATGTATGTGGATAGCTTATATTCGATTTATGATCCACTACGACGCTTACCTTGAGGCACTCGATCCTGGCTTTTTCGCTCTCTGAAACGTTTGAGCTCATCATACACGGTGGATTAGGCGATTTTCAACGTTTTTGCGATTTTTATTGCGGACCACGTTGGATTATCAACGTGGGTGTGCAGAATTGTTTATTGTTGTTTATCTTTATTTGAGAGACTTTCAGCCGGTGGCTGGTTCGTCTGAAGGGTGTGCAGAATTTTCTCTCTCCTCTCGGCTTCCACCTGGAATAACTTTTGACTCACTGCACAAAACACCGTGAAATTATACCACAGAAAGTGGGCGCCTTGGGAAACAAACCGCCTTGGGAAACAAACCGCCTTGGGAAACACTTACCGTGCCGCTGCAACACAATAAGTGATTCCGGATACTAAATGGACAGAACTTTAGCCGCTCTTTATGTGGTCAAGTCATTTAATTTGTGTATTACAATTCAAATCCAAGTGAGAAAAGTAAAACCTTGAAAATAACGAGCAAAGTATATGTATTTCAATTTTTGATCCATTTCATATTGGATCAGGTTTTAAAAGCATTTGAGTCGTAAAGGGTGTCCACAGTTAAATTGCATCACTTTTAATAAGCTGTAACATTTCGCCCCTTGGGTTGATTTCAACGAAATTTTGGGTAAAATGACCTCAGCGTGTACTGTTTGCACGCGGGAGTTTCAATGTGAAATGTGTCGTAGTTTCGAAAATGGAGTTGTCACTACATAACAGGAAATGTTAAAGTCATGGTTGAAAGCGGAACAAAATGTCGGTTCAAGCGTTGTACAAAATCGTATGCGTGGTATTAAGAAGAAAGTTCGGGCTTTTGGATTTGGTAAAGAAATTCAGTGAAATGAAAATATCTAAACCAAGATTATACATTGTCGTTTATTCCCTAAATATTTCATGAATATTTCATGTTTAAAGTGATGCAATTTAACTGTGGACACCCTTTAAATAAATAACAAGCCAAACAAAGACAAGTATGCCTCTATGGTAAGTAATTTAAATTTACAACAACTATTTTACTAGGAACAGTTGTTCTCTAGTACAAATAAGAAGCAAAATAAATTTGATAATTGAATAAGGTGCGGGGCAGCATGTGCCCCCATATTGGCATGGAATCCTATATTAAATCCAAATTTAATTAAATATAATATACAAAAGTGTTGGCGTCATAGCGATTATACTCCTCCTTGCCCGATGCCTTCATTTGGTTTGTATGTTTACTTTAATAAACTCTCTTCCTAGCAAAATTAACAAACCACATACTTACCCTTAAAGCATACGTTAGGTACTTTTATAAGCATATTGGAAGACGACACTTTTCGGATTTTTATTATTTTTGTATGAAAACGAGTGACGAGCTCATAGTTTTTCGAGCATTACTCAAAAACAAAAATAAAAACATCGCCAAAATTTCGCCAATGCAAGCTTAGTAATTAATAAACAAGAAAATGTTTTTTTTTTTTCAAAAAATTTCATAAGTCCGAAAATGGTTTTTCCGGCTCTTCAAAAACTTTTCCTTTACTGTGGAGAGTTGGATATTTGTCGTAATTTCTCTTTTTTATAAAGTTTTGAGAGAATTTTTTTCACAGTTTGGAAAAAAAAGTTCTACGATTAATCGTTTTTGAGTTGAATTTTCGATGTTTGGGAAAATCGGATACCAATCGTAACCCTTCGGCCCATTTTGATGAAAAAAACCCTGGAATTGAAAAACGCAGGAACCTGGAATATGAAAAATTGTTAACTCATCTTTTTTTTCTAGACACACCACACAGATAAAAAGAAACATTGAATTTTCTGCGTTATCTAATACACAAAAAAGGGAATGCCAAAACATAATGGTATATTTTATGTAAATTTAAACCAGATAACGCCTGAATCCAGCCAGTTGTATGAAAGATTGCCAATATTGTTGTATGGCACATGAAAAGTTGCAAACAATTTCGTTGTTTACGCCTCCTTTAGCTCGGATTTAAACGAGGGGATATTTTACACGCTTGTTAAAATTAATAGAATATTAAAATTAATTAGAGAACATTCAGATAGACGCATAATTTGCCATGTTTTTAAAATAAAATTATGCTCTTAAAATTAGAAAAAAAACATGGCAAATGTCTCTGAGTATATGGCAAAATTCTGTCTAAACTAAAAAAATTCCCCCTCCCCCCACGTTTTTAGTTGATAGCATCTTCTGAAAACATGTGGTTACTGGATGGTCCCTGAGATGGTTTACTCGACAAAGCTAACATTAACTGATCGATCAATCGTTATCAACATGCTGCACACCGCACCGCCCCGCAAACAGTTATTAACAACCATTAGATGCTGGTAACAGCACTCAATGCATCGTGCACGACAAGCAAACATTGATGTGTGCATTCTAAAAACGGTAGGTAGATGCATTCACACGCCCCTGCGCGAATGACCTGTTCATCAGTATCCAAACGTTAGGGTTGTCTACCACTATTGCTGGTCCTTGTGCGACAGCAAAGCATCCCTATACCGCCACCACCAGTCATCAACCGGCCGGTCATTTGGCTGCTGAGAGATTCTACATTTTTTACTCAACGCACTCGTCGTCGGATATCCGAATGCAATGGCGAGAGAGACAGCAGATAGTCGGTGCTACCGGACGTTTTCAGTTAGAACCTAAGCAAAAGCCCTAACTTCTGCGAGGGTTTGATATTTAACACCCAGCGGCCAGCCGAGGCTTTTCAGATAGTTGACGATCTTTGAAGTGTTCGGTTGAAGTTAAGTTCTAGAAGTCGAGTGGTCGAGTGCAGTGAATTTAGAATCAAACCGGATTCTGCAGTGTGTTTTTTTCAGTTTGCAGTCAAGTTTCGTGGGGAAAGGAAAATGGAAATGGCATTTTGGAAATTAGTGTTACTGGTGGCTCTGCAGTTGGCTCTGGTCGGACAACTGTGTGTTGCATCCAAGTTCGATGAGAAACGTACGTTTTCCAACGACAGTGACAGTGGGAGAAGAAAGATTTTAAAAGTGAAAGTGGTTATCATTGGTCTATCCTTTTATTGCAGCCGAATTCATCAAAACATGCAGATTTTCGGATGCCGAATTTGTAGCCTGCTCCACCGAGTCGGTTCAGGGGCTGTTCGATAAGCTGGTAACTGGTAAGTGGGGGATGGCATCTTGTATAGGAACTTTTAGTTATCGATATCAGTGCAATACTGTGTGCAATATTTAACAATTATTGCAAACTTGACTTTAAAAAGTATATTAAAGTTTACAAGCATGAACTGCTTAAGCAAAACAATTACTCAAATTTTTTTTATCGTGTTTTGATATAGCAAACATTAACTGAACGTAGCTTCCCAGTGCGAAATGTGTAACAACAGTTTTTTGCATAGTTTCTTCACTGCAAGCCCATAAACAGAAACTTGTTATTGTAAGACGTAATTGTTCGATCACAACAAACCTGAAGTTTGGGGTTTTTTATGGAAATAAATGTTTGTAATGGCTAAATTACCGTTGAACATAGTTTTTCAACGTTGACTTAGTTATACTACTGGAGTTATTCAAGCTACTTTTACTTTAGCAGAGCTTGAATTGGCTTTACACCAGAATGGTTGCTTCTCCGTTATCAATCAGAATCTGTGAAAACGAAAATAAAACTTTTGAACTAAGAGCTACTATAATTTATAAACTTGCAATTGTCATTATTTCTAGAATTGTGCTCTTTCAAGGCACTAATTAGGTCGGAGTAGGAAAGAAAGATTGGAGTTGAGAAGAAATATTTCAGAGGAAAAATTTAACATAAATACTTTGTGAGTCATAGTTTGCTGAGTAAACTGAAGCACTCTTTTTCGTTTAAAAAAAAAGAAAGAAAAGAGAGCTGTGTTTAATGGAACCGGAATTTCATTTCCTTAAGATTCTATGAATGTAATTGCCAAAGGAGCTCCGTAAACATACATATAAAAGGTATGTTTTCCATGTGTCATGATGTAGATCCATAAAAATGCAATTTGACTAGTTTAATCATGTAGATTCACTTATATGACCAATTGGTTCGCCATAAATGTATTTGTTCTTTTAAAGTTAGGATATGTTTGTCTGAAATCTTGTGTATTTGTTTCAATTAGAAACACAAATCTTCCGTATTTTAAGAAACGAACATCATACTCACGAAATACCAAATGCCAACGAAACTAGTCGGATATGCTTTGTTTGTATCGCATTCTGCGCTACTTCAATTCTATAGTTGTATTTTAAAAAGCTTTTAACCATCGAAATGGTAACATAATTATTTATCACATTAGAAATCATCAAGGAAATAGGGTAACGGGATGTACAGGGTGCAGCAGAAAATAATGCAAAATTTTGTTCTATTTCTTGCAAATACCATTTTTAACTAATTCAAGGAATAATATCAACATTTTCGAGTGCAGTTATCTTTATAAAGTCCTTTTAAACAAATTTATTCAATGTGTCCTCCATTTTTATTAATAACATCCTCGAGCCGACGCCGGAAGCCAGCGCATGCCTTTCAGACGTAGTCCTCCGACATTGACTGACATGTACGTGTTATGGTTGACTTCAGGGTTTTCACACTAGGGTGTGATGTTTTGCAGCCTCGTGCTTGAACATATGCCCAAATCGAATAATCCAACGGATTACATCTGGACTGCTAGGGGGCCACAAATCCTTCGACCGAAACTTCATGTTGTCGTTCAACCATTGTTGGGTTCGATTGGACGTGTGACACGGCGCTCCATCCTGCTGTAGGACAATGTTTTGGTCCTCGGAGAAGTTGGCGTTCACCCAGGGAAGCACTTGGTCCTTTAAAATACCTATATACACTTCGGTATTGATTTTAACTCCAGCATCAATGAAAACAAGCGGCATTTTCAACGCGTTGGACGCCACCAAGCCAAACATCATGACACCAGCCGGATGTTTGGTTTGAAATTTGAATTTCACTTTTTCCGGACCGTTCTCCATTTTCCGCGGTGAAATGAACCGGTCCGTGCGGCTGTTGGCCACAGCAGCTTTTCGTCGGAGAACAGGATTATCATTTTTTACTTCTTCAACAAGGAAAGCAATGCCTTGGAACGAGTCACTCGTAGTTCCTTGACCCGGTCCGTAATCACTCTGGGTCTGGAGGATGCGTGCAGGTCTTCTTTGATGATTCTCCGGATAGATTTCTCCGAAATATTGGCTTCCTTTGCAAGTTTTCTTATGGAACGCACGGGATTGCGAGCAATTTAAAAAAAAATAGAGTTACATGACGCAATAGCAAAAAAAATAGTGTTACTTGACTAACACTTGAAACCATTTTTAAAGGGTAAGTTGATGGCAAGCTTAGACTGATCTAAAGTATCCAATTCCAATCCAATGCAATTCCTTTACAGTAGTTCAGTATATGTTTCAGTTTACACACGTCGGTTAAATTTCAGGATAAGTTTGAGTAAAAATCGATATTTGCGACGGCGGCAGTGATGTGGTATTAAGCGTGGTTACCTCTCACCCCAGTCGGTCTGGCATCAATTCCTGTCGGCGCCGGTGGGATTTTCTGAGACAAAAAATCTCTGATCAAGCCGTCCTTCAGAGGGAAGTAAAGCCGTTGGTACCTGCCTATGCGTTGAAGGGTTCGATATGTAATGTCCGAGTCGTCTCCCTGGCGTGACGAACCAGCCCTAGGCTGAAAGTAACGTAAAAACGAAACAAAAAACAACAACAACAGATCGATATTTGCGATTGCCGTCGTCCATCAGAGCCTTTACAGTTGCTTCCGGTACGTTTTCCTTCCACAGCAAATGTCCTCACCCGTGAAATATTCCTGTCCCAGCAACAGCTTGAAATCCGTTTTGATGTAGATCTCGCCATCAATGACGCAGCACCGGTATTTCGTTAGGAGCTTCGTGAAATGTTTCCAATCACGCCTTTTGACAACACTGCCAGCGTTCATCCCGGAAGTTCTGCATATTGTAGTTTTTCAATCTGGATGATTGTTTTTTGGCGAAGTAATGCGTCAAAATGTTTGGAATCCGCTTGAAATGTGCCATCGGGACCAGTACAATAGGCAAAATCACAAAAGGCCAAGGAACATAAGGCCGAAAACTGAAAAGGCCGAAAGCCAAAATGGCCGAATCGTTCAAAGCTGAAAATGTATCAAATATTGAATTTATCAAAATTCAATCAATCTGCTTATGATACTAAACTGAATGCGATTGCACCGGTCCACTTTGTCGCTCTGCCGAGCTTCTTCGACCTTTAGTTATTTGGCCTTTCCTGATTCAGCTTTTCGAGATTTCGTTCATTTCGGCCTTCTGTAGTCTTTCGTAGAACTCCCGTGCCATCAGCGCTCTCTCGGTTTTTTTTTGCGGGTTGATTCCGGTATTCGTCTAGGTCCTGGCGGTCGACGGTCGAATGATGTATATTCATTAGGTGGGAAGCAACAAACCAGAATTTTTCGTATGGGTGAACAAACTTCTTTCCCGCAATGTTGTATATACTCACCTCAACGAACGCTCAATACCTGTTTTCGAGAGAGATAACTCACAGTGTTCATTTTCGTACCAGCATTGCAGAACGAGATGGAGCGCGACGGGTTGAACGATATGGTGATTCGACTCACCGCGAGAATAGGAAAAACCAGAAAATAAGTTCATAAGAATCAGCTCTATCTCTCTCAGACCTTGAGCACGATCATAATAACTCATGCAACGTTTGACTCGCAGTCTGAGCATTATTTTGTTGAACAAACAATTTCTTGCTCACTCAGTTGATCGCTAGCAGTTGTCTGGTTCGGAAATTCCAGCAATGCCGCCGCTTGTGTGAGACAATGGCAAAACGAGAAAACAAGGAACTGATTTCCGTTGTAATGCTAATCCATACGGGCCACGTTGGGATAGCGGCTAGTGTGTTGAAGACTCTGATAAGTTTTTTTTTTTAAATCATTTATTTGTACAGGCTCAATCGAATTAACTTTACAGAGCCAAATTTTCATACTTTTATACATCATTTATCTTAAAACTAAAGTTAGGAGGATAGAGCCGATTACTCGCGGCCGTCTCGAGGTTAATAGGAATTACAAATTACGGATGGGAAGAGGGTGGGAATTTAAAGTATGGTTTACATAACACATTAAATTTAAATTCTAAATTATTGAAACACTTATAACTACACAACTTTTGGTTTTCTTTTTAATCGAACATTTTTGAAAGAGAAAAAAACACACGAACACAGAAAAAAAACTTATACTAAACATACATGTTAAACTAACTACAATCTAATGCTAATGTTAGTCAAAAACACATAAATGAGTTTCATGTACTCCAAATCACGTACAGCCAAAATATCTCGAATTGGCACATTGGGTTGTCTACCTCGAGCCGAAGGGAATCATAAAGCCTCGATCTGAAACCACGATGCTCAGCACAAGACCAAATAACGTGATCTGCGTCCTGATAGCCTTGTCCACACTCACAGAGAATGCTGTCGCTCAGCCCAACCCGGTATAAATGAGCGTTCAAAGAATAATGATTGGACATGAGGCGAGACATGACACGAATGAAGTTTCGACCCACATCCATCCCGCTAAACCAAGATTTCTTCGACACCTTTGGGATGATAGAATGTTGCCATCGCCCCAAATCTCCTTTACTCCATTTATGCTGCCAGCTGACGAGTGACTGTTGACGAAAAATAGTAAAAAATTCGTTGATGGCGATTTGTCGATCATAAATATCGCCTTCCATAGCGCCCACCTTTGCAAGCGAGTCCGCTTTCTCATTGCCCGGAATTGAACAATGAGAAGGGACCCATACAACGGTGATGATAAAATAACGCGAAGATAAAGCACTTAGAAGCTCCTGTATTTTCATGAGAAAATACGAGGAGTGCTTACCGGCCTCAAGGAGCGAATAGCCTCTATAGAACTGAGACTATCCGTGAAAATGAAAAAATGATCCGGTGTTAGTGAGGCAACAATTTCTAGCGTAAAATGTATTGCCGCTAATTCAGCGACATATACGGAACAAGGAGCTTGAAGTTTACGGTTGGCGCTATAAATTTCATTAAATATTCCAAAGCCTGCTGACTCCTCTATCAAAGATCCGTCAGTGAAGAACGATTTAGTGGAATCAACTTGCCAAACTTTGCAGCAAATATCACCGGAGCAATCATAGGACGATGATGCTCTGGGATTCCATGAAGCTCCTGCTTCATGGATAAATCAAAATGAACCGAATTGTCGAAATCGGAGAAGCAAACACGATTGGAAATGTTCGGCGAAGGGCTGACATCCTGTGTTATGTACAAATGGTACAAGGTCATGAAGCGGGTTTGAGGGTTCAACTCAAGGAGCTTCTCAAAATTTTCGATCACCTGGGGGTTCATAACTTCACACCTGGTGAGGAGCCGGAGAGATAATTCTGTAAACCGATCCGAGAGTGGCAACATGCCAGCCAGCACTTCAAGACTCATGGTGTGAGTCGAGTGCATGCAACCTAACGCGATACGAAGACACCGATACTGAATACGTTCCAGTTTGATGATGTGCGACCGAGCCGCTGAATGAAAACAAAAACTACCGTATTCCATAATCGACAAAATCGTTGTCCGGTACAACGTTAGAAGATCTTGTGGATGAGCTCCCCACCAGGTCCCGGTAATTGTGCAGAGAAAATTGATCCTTGGCTGGCACTTTCGCTTCACATACTCAATATGGGATCTCCAGGTGCACTTAGAATCGAACCAGACCCCAAGATATTTATATGACATAGAATGAGCTATCGGCTTACCCCAAATTTGAAGCTTCGGTTGTGCAGGGTTATGCTTCCTAGAAAAAACTACCAACTCAGTTTTCTCCGTAGAGAATTCGATACCTAGCTCTAGAGCCCAAGTAGACAAATTGTCCAAGGTATCCTGTAAGGGTCCTTGCAGATCGACCCCATTGGGTCCCGTGACAGACACTACGCCGTCATCTGCAAGTTGTCTCAACGTACAGTTGTCACTTAGACAACCGTCAATGTCAAACTCACGACATAAAAATTATACAGAAGGGGGCTTAAACATGATCCCTGGGGGAGACCCATGTAGCTAAATCGTGAAGCTGTAGAGGTTCCATGAGAAAAGCTCATATGTTTCTCTGACAGCAAATTGTACAAAAATTATTCATTAATGGTGAAAAGCCACAAGCGTGGAGTTTATCTGAAAGAACTTCAACAGATACTGAATCAAAAGCCCCTTTATGTCCAAGAACACAGAAGCCATTTGCTCCTTTTTAGCAAAAGCTAACTGAATATCCGTGGAAAGCAACGCGAGACAGTCGTTCGTTCCCTTACCCCTACGGAAACCATATTGAGTATCTGAAAGCAGGTTGTTCGTCTCAACCCATTTGTCCAGACGGAAAAGGATCATTTTCTCCAACAACTTTCGAATACAAGATAACATCGCGATGGGTCGATAGGAGTTGTGGTCGGACGCGGGTTTACCAGGTTTTTGAATGGCAATAACTCTCACCCGTCTCCAATCATCCGGTACAATGTTGAGTTCTAGAAACTGATTAAACAAGTGCAACATGCGCCTCTTCGCGACGTCTGGGAGGTTCTTGAGCAAGTTGAACTTGATCCTATCAGCGCCTGGAGCCGTATTGCCACACGAAAGGAGTGCGAGAGAGAACTCTACCATTGAAAAGGGTTGGCTAATCTCATCTATCGAATACGTGCCGGCACAGAATCTGGACAAACTTTTCGCGCGAATTTGAGGATCCATTGGTCCGAGTACTCTTCGCTCTCGTTGTTCGTAGTTCGGTTACGCAACCTTCGCGCCGTGTTCCAAAGAGTACTCATCGACGTTTCGCGCGATAGCCCGTTCACGAATGTTCGCCAGTAACCGCGTTTCTTGGCCTTGATGAGGCTCTTAAGTTCGCGTTCGAGAGCCGTGTATACTTCGAAGTGCTCAGGTGTTCCACGTTTACGGAAAACTTTAAACGCGTCGGACTTTTACGGTAAACCTCGGTGCATTGCTGATCCCACCATGGAGAAGGAGGTTTCCTGCGAGATGACGTCCTTGGAACTGGTCGAGTTTGAGCTTGAAGTGCGCTGTCTAAGATCAGGTTGAGAGGAAGTTATACTCTTCCAGCGGTGAAAGCCTTTCTACCGTCGTTACGGCTTCATCTACTGCTGTCCTAAACTTTGTCCAATCGATGTGACGAGTAAGATCATACGCGACGTTGACAGATTTCGACGGATTGAACCCGGTGGCAACCGAAATTTTTATGGGCAAGTGATCACTACCGTGGGGATCTTGAATCACATTCCATGTGCAATCCAACGATAATGAATTCGAACAAAGTGTGAGGTCTAATCTACTGCCAACTGAGGATGTACACAGCCAAACGTGTTACTTCTCCATTGTTAAGTACTGTCATATTGAAGTTGTCACAGAGGTCATATATCAGGGAAGACCGGTTGTCATCGTACAGTTCTCCCCAGCCTGTACCGTGAGAGTTAAAATCTCCCATGACCAACCGCGGAGCATGGAAGAACCGAACAAACATCTGAGAGTTGTTTTCGGTTAATAGAGGCTCTTGGAGGAATATAAACGGAAGCAATGCAAAGGCTTTTATTTTTAATAACAGCCTGACATGCGACAACTTCAATACCTGAAATAGGAGGAAAATTCACTCTATAGAAGGACCGAACGAATGATTTAGTTTGCGTAGGTGTATCCCTTTTTTATCGTTCACTGCAACATAGTTTATTGCTACATTGAAATCTTCATTGCAACATTGAAATGGGGCGTAGCCGAAAAGAACAAAAAATAGGCAACTTGAATCGGACGATCCGTTCTTGAGTTATGTGCGGTCTTTCGTATGACACTTTCTTTTATATGTATATATGGATGAAAAGTATTGAAATATTGGTAATATTTTCAAAATTTATTCATGGGAATTATTCTCCCATGTTTTTTTTACTAATCATATAATTTTTTTTATTGATCATGAATTTTTACTATACAAAAGACCGAACAGGAATTATAACAATAAAGAACGAGAAGAAAAGAATTAAAAACAATCATTACGGAATCTTATTCCACAATATCATGAGATCTGAAAAAAAAAACAAATGTTTGTACGAACTATTTCATATGTTTTTCTAGATGTCTGATACAATAGTTTCCCCTTTTTATTCTTCTTGATATTTTCTGTTCGTTAATTCTAATTTTTTGTTCTTTCGTCCCTCTTTGAGCTATATGATCTTTTGTCTATTCAACGTTTCTTCCTTTCGACCCTTTGTCTCCCTGCTCTTCATTCACCCTTTTGTCCATTCGTCTTTTTGAACTCTTAATAATCATTCTACCTTTTCTCCATTCCATGTAAATTTAAGCCAAATAACGCCTGAATCTAGTCACTAGGCTGAATTTAGGAAGTAGAAAATTTCAACAGACGCGTAAAATTTTCCTTCGTTTAATTGCAAGCACAAGCAAGTTTAAACAACTTAATTGTTTGCAATCTTTCATACAACCGACCTGATTCCAGCGATATCTGGTTAAAATTTACCTGAAGGATCCCACTACTTTATCTGCATTAGATAACGCATACAATTAGAAGTTTCCTTCAAACTGTTTGGGAAATAGTTTCTTTTTTAAACGAAGAGCAGTTCTTTCTAATTTCAATACTTCCAATCTGCTAACATGTCAAGTGGAAGATGGAATATATTATTTCTTGAGATTTTTAGACATGCTACTTATGAACTTTTATTCCATTTTTTTAATCATGCATCACCTAGCAGATCTTTCTTATACCAACACTTTCAGTGTTTGAACAAGTTTGAATTCAGTATTTCTTGGAATCTCTTTTGGTATGATACCAATGAGCTTTTATGGGAGATATCTTCTTATTTAAATTTTAAATTTTAACATATAATTCAAATTTAAATTAGAGTGAACTAATTTATAACATGACCGTCTGCAAGCAGTTAGCATTTTTAATTTTTTTTTTTTTGGATTCGACGCAATGAACATCAATTTGAATTTCAAAAAAACGTAAAATGAGCATTCAACTAGATTTTTTTCGGAAATACTAGAACTTCCATGGCAGATTTTTCTTTCTCATGAACAGTTCTTTCGAAAGCTCGAAAATTTTCTATTTATCAACATGTCTCTAAAAAGATTGAACTTACGCATTCCCGTTTTCTTTAAGGACAATGAATCAATAAATTGTCATGCGAGATTTTTCATTCCTGCAATCATAAGCAGTTATTTTCAATTTCAAAACTACAAATCCGCTAACATGCCTCGTTAAAGATATTTTTCATCTTTGAAAGAAGAATAGAAACCGCTTCTAAGCAACCAGAAACAAATTTATGAATTAAAGCGTGTCCACGTTAAATTTCGGACACTTTCTTTCAGTGTAGATTTTGAGCTATTTCACGGATCCTTGAGCCATTTAACTTATATGACAGCTGACGCTTTCCACTTTATTTCATGGTACAACATGTTGACCTTCTTGTTACATTCAATAAAATGGCGTCGAATTAAGCGGAAGAGCGCAAACGCATTTTGTACGAACGGCAGCAAAATCCGAATTAATCGGTACGCGATCTTGCCAACAAATTAAAACTACCCAAAAGTACCGTGTTTTGTGTTTGCAATTTGATAGCGATTGAAAGTGGATCAGAAGGATGGAAGTGGAACATTTCAAAGTGTATGCTTTATACTTTCTTGTATCATAATGGACGACGAAACATACGTACTCGAAGACTGTAAATAGCTTCCGGGTCTGGCTTTTTATACCGTAATGCAAAGAAAAACGCCATTGCCGAGTATTAACGAACAAAAGAGGTGATTTGATAATACATGAATTTTATGTTCTAACACCCAAAAGTTGAAAACGTAGCGAAAAATGCGAATCAAAACAAACCCAAAAAGGAGAGAGTTCCTGTCCCATGTGCGCATCAAAACAGAGTGCACACAATATATCGCTAGAATAACTATCACAGAGCCATCAGTGGTACATGTGCGTCTTCCAAACGTCTTCTTTTGCCTGTTGAGGTGGCGGACTTGTCCGTGCCTCGGCCTACCCCGCAGTGAGATGTTAGGCAAAAGATGTCGTCTTTGGTTCGAGAACCACTGTACACATGCCCTTTCGCTCAATTTTCAAAAACATCTGTTCTATTTCCAACCTGCCGTAAATTGATGGAACTTTCAACACATTCTCTTCATATCTTTCATTCTAGCAAAAACATTAATGTTCACTCTTTGATGCCACATGGTGATGAGCGAACATCTCCTTCTGCAATATTTCCATTCTTATATCCACACTATGATACTCAAAGCTAGTATAAAACACGGGCGACAACCCGGAATAATCTCGGTCACAGCTGAGCAGGCCGTATCGAATAAGGAGTGTATCGAATATAAGCTATCCACATACATTTGCGTTGTACGCATGTATTTGTGATGGTTTTTTATGCTCTGAACACTGCATGCTGTGCGTTTGACTGTCAGCTTTCTTTTGTTTACTTTGTTTGTGCGGTTCAAATTCTGCGTTTTCAAAATGTCGCGTATTGAAAAGGAAGTGAAAATTGAGGTTCTGGACACATGGCTAAGTGGAGAAGGGTATTACTATGCGAAAATTGGCGAAGCGGTTTGAATTCATCATGCGAGTGTTAAAACCATCATTAATAAGTTTGGGGAATACTATTCTTTGGATGAGCTACCAGGAAGAGGCAGAAAACCCGGTTCTTCCAACCCGAAACTGGAGCAGAAAGTGGTATCTCTAATCATGAAGAACAAATCAATGTCAATACGTGATTTGGCCAAAAAGCAGGAACGAGTGTCGGAATGATCCAGCGTATCAAGAGGCGAAACCAACCTGAAGTCCTACAAGAAGCAGAAAATCTCGAAACAAAGTGCAGAACAGAAGAAGCGAGCAGCAACAAGGGCCCGGAAATTGTATTCGCGTCTTTGGTAGCAGGTCCGGATGCATGCGTTTTGATGGACGATGAGAGCTATGTAAAGGAGGACTCAAAACCCTTCCAGGTCCACAATACTTTACTGCCGTCGTTGGGGAGGATGTGAGCGATGCGGACAGGTCGATTCAAGTGGAGAAATTCGGTCGAAAGGTACTGGTATGGCAAGCAATATGTTCCTGTGGTTTGAAGTCAACCATTTTTTACACTACCGGAACTATACAATGCGGGAATCTATCGATCTGAGTGTCTCCAGAAGAGATTGTTGCCTTTATATAAGAAGCATAGTACACCTCCACTGTTTTGGCCGGATTTAGCGTCGGCTCACTATGCCAAAACCACTCTCAATTGGCTTGCGGAAAAGGAAATAGATTTCGTTGAGAAAAATATCAATCCACCAAATTGCCCTCAGCTTCGACCCATCGAGCGTTACTGGGCAATCGTGAAGAGGGTCCTCAAGAAGACTGGTAAGGCAGCTGGGAACATGCAGGAGTTCAAAAAATTTGGGCTCAAGCGTCCAAAAATGCGATGCAACACTTGTCCGAACTTGATGAAGAGCATCTGATCCAAAGTTCGAAAATTCGTGAAGGAATAACTTAAATTTCGTCCGGTCTTCATTATGTTCAAGTTTAACCTCGTACAATAAAGGATCATTTTTTTGTATGAATAAAATATCGGTTTTCAACATAATTTGAAAGAAAGCTTTAGGATAGCTTATTTTCGATACACTTTAAACGAACTGCTACAGGTTTGTCGTAATTTCATGCGAATGCAGAACGTAGAAATTTTAAATCTGAAATGAGACCACTTTATAAGGAAGAAAAATGGTAATAGGCACCAAAATGTTCAATGAAACATCAACAGTTTTGTGCACAATTGAAAAGTTCTTCCGTGAAAACCATATTAGCATTCTATCGCTTCAAGTTCAACTATAAAATTATGTGGATAATGTCAGATAACTCATATGTCGATGGTGTACAGGCAGCGTGACTGCTACTTGGCGCCCCAATGGGTCTGTGTGTTCAATCCCAGTTTATCTGTCGGTGGTTTTGGAGGCACCAGTCATGTCTTCCTTCGAAGGTTTAGCTGTTGGTCCCTGCTCAGTATCATGAGTCGCGATAGGTAGGTCCGTAGAGGAGCCATCTCCAGTCCGTGATTGTCACCATGCGAGAAAATAGACCGATGGAAAAATCAGATAACTTTTCCATAAAATTGTCTAATAACGAAGAATTTTAGTTTTAATAAATCTATAATGATGTCAGCTTGGATTATTTACATTCGAGAGTCAGATTACATTTGATGAGGAAATGAGCGCTCCAGCGTCACAATCCTGAAATCTCATAGCAAAGTGATGTTCTTACAACATGGTTTAGAATATTTTAGCGCTCATTTTGTGATGCTAATTGTAATTAGGGTGGGTCCCCATTTTCACGAAAGAAACAACTTTCATTTGCAGAAATAGATCGCTTGAAGTGATTTTATGGGGTGTTACAGAATTATAATTTCATAATTATAATGAAAAATGACGATTTAGAGCAATTTCTTCATCAATTAGTGTACCATAAAAAATAAAGCGCAGCGTTCAACTTTATTTCAATACCGTATTTAGTTTTGTCGCGTATTTTGCAATATTTAGCGTTAGTCAAATTCATCCACAGTTGATGCTGGATTGTGTAACACAAAGACGTCATTCAAAAGTTCAATATAGAATATTTACATATGTAGTGTTCAGAGATGACACGTTGCTTCTGTATCTTGAGAAAATTACATTAGTTCAGCATGGCTAAGAAGAAAAACTCAAATACGGCTGATTATTACGCGGCAATATTGAATACCAGTTTGAATTATCAGTATTTAATATAAATTGGGAGCAAATAGATATAGTGTTTTTTTATGAAAAAGCACCCGTTATTGACGAAGGAAAAGTTGTTTCAAATTCATTTAATTTTTAACTTTCAAAAATTGTGGTGAAACTTGAAATAAAAACAAAGGCCCATTTTTTAGTAGTGACACCAGTAGGGTATCCTATTTTTCATGGGATATTCAAAAACTAACTTTTTTATTTTAAGAAATAGACGTTTGCATTCTTGAACAAATTTTGTAGCAAAAAATTTCAGAATTTAAGAAAAATTTTTTTTTGTAATGAAAATTAATTGATTGTATAAACTCTTTTTCTTCGGTCATGTCATAGGGAAATTATAAAAAGTTTATCCTGAATTTTTATTGAGAATTTTTATCGCAAATGCAGACGAGTTATATTAGTTATAAATGAGAGATATTTTAATGTTGTTTTAACTAATTAATATTATTAAAGTTTTTCTTTTAAACCATGCCAGATTCAAATAATTTTCAAGATACAGAAATAACGTATTCTAGTTTTCACACATACAAAACAATATAAATTGCATTTCTTTGAATGATTGCCCATTTTTTTGTGTCAGTTCTAACCGTCATGAAAATCAACATTTCAGTGCTGGCGTATTATTTCCATAGAAAACTTCAATAACTATTGATTGGTTGAAGCTAGTGCTAAGTTTGTGCAGACCAAAGTACGCGACTTTATAAGTTCTAAACCTGTCTCAACACAATTTTACGGGTGGGAATTAGCAGCAGCCAGCAAAAAAACATTTTTTATACACCCTAAGCGATGAGGGAAAATGGCTCTAAATCATTAATTTTCAAGTTACATAAAATTTATATATGAAAATTCAATAGTCTTGCGCTTTAATGAACTTGTCAAGAATGTAAACGTCTATTGCAAATAAAAAAGTTTGGTCGGTATTTCGTGGAAAATGGGGACCACCATAATTTAATTAACATCAGTCGGGTTCAGTGGGATACAAAACTATATGTTGTAGAACACCACTTTTGCCAAAGTCATAAGAAAGGCGCGAGCAATATGTTTCTCAAATTCGTAAGGTTCAACGATAGTGCATTGCTAAATGGTGTGATTCACATCGCATCGATCAGATAGTAACCATTTCTATATGTCTCAAAGCTTAAAGTAATGGACAATTTTTCAATGTATTCCACCAACACTAAATGTAGGATTTATAAATACAAAGAACTTTAAAAAACAAGTCTTATAACACTTTCACATCATATTTAGATTTTCATATCGGAAGAGTTTGAAAAATAATTTAACATTTTTTGGGTAGTAAACACATACGCAAACAGTATGTACCACTCGCTTCGCTACAGTTAGCAATACTTAGGACGAGACGAAATTGAAAACTCATTCATTTGTAGATATTGTTTCTTGTAAATGGCGTAAGACTCTCTCAAATTTTGCCAATACACCTTTAAGTTACATACAAACCTTATTATCAACATTTTTGGAACAAATATATTTGCCTTCAGATGACGCGCATTATTTCGTCACTGGCGAGGTTTAATGGGTATAGAAACGTCAAAGATGCTTTCGACTAAAGACGGCCTGCCACGCTTTCTTCCAGCAGGTACCGTAATTGCGCCATTGACTTCCTGTAGTATGCTGGCGTCATCGATTCACTTCTTCATCGATTCTAAACTGGTTGCTTTTACCGATTGCAATAATCCTGGAAAATTACCTTAAAAAACATGTCAGAGCACCCAGGGAACGTCCATGACTACGTCACGCAAAAAGTGGCTTTTTATGAGTCCCCCTTACTGTTACAAGCAGTGTGAGAATCAGACGATTTTGTTATTTGTCGTTCTGGATGATTCACAATTGCAACGTAAAGATATAGAGCGTCATGTTGTTCTGCGTCGCAGATTACTAGTGTGCGTGCAATTAGTTTGCAGAGCTAAAAGGTAGCGTATTATACGGGATCAGCACCGCGTTTCATCAAAAAATGGTGTTACAATCAATTGCGCGCAGCCAGGTTGTCCTCAAGCGAGCTCAGGTCCAGGCGGTCGTCGTTACAGTGGTAATATAGAAGATGCCAGTATTCAGAATTAGATTTCAGAGAAAATTACCACAACTGTACAAAATAATTTTGATTTGTGTTCAGGATTAGTTTGAGAATAACTGAAAAGAAGATAATAGACACACATACTATGTGTTACGCATTGAAGGTTTACAATGTCAGCACAAAAGACGGCTGATGTGACGAGTGCCGACGGCAGCAGCTGCGTCCATACACACTGTGTTACCATCGAGAGCATCGAGGAGAGCTGGTCTGCAAGCAGCAAAATAAAAGCCAAATTGTTTTCGTCATATCTTGGAAGATTAATATCTGCAATATCCTGTTTTATTTTCATTTTGTCTATTTCGTCGTGGTTTTGTTTTTTGCGTTTAAGCCACTTTTCAGTAATATTGAGCGATACCCATTGCTTTTAGGCGAAAAGTACACATATTTTCATATCGTCGACCAAATCGATCCTGTCACAATCCTTCCATGCACCATTCAACATCCCAGTGACTTTCGCGTAGCGCAGAGGACGCCTCGGCTTCCTTCAAAGCTGGTATCATAAGTCAACACGTCTTTCCACTCCCACTCGCACCAGCATTCGGGCACGGCTGGCGCCGGTACTGTCTGTGAAGCCGGGCCACCAGTTTTTACACAGTAACGGTACAGTTAGTCCCAAACATCATCTGCTGTTCTTAAAATACAGTTGATTCAAGTAATAACGAGTGAAATCCGGCAACAATCATGTTGCCATGTCATGCCGCAGTTCTCCATCCCCTGCACGCCGCTTTTTTATGGACCTTTCACTTAGTGACTGTCAGCGTTTTCAAACCTCTTCCGCACGGTGCAGACAGAATTATGGACTCTTCCTTATAAAACTACAGCAACTTTATAAAACTATGCTAGCAATCAATAAGT
Source organism: Aedes japonicus (assembly GCA_034211315.2). Classification (NCBI taxonomy): domain Eukaryota; kingdom Metazoa; phylum Arthropoda; class Insecta; order Diptera; family Culicidae; genus Aedes; species Aedes japonicus. The sequence continues at coordinate 22,683 of JASCZW010011891.1, forward strand.
TATTTAGGGGCCTGTCTCAAGCCCACTTCATTCTAGCTTAAACCAGATTTATGCATAAAAGCACCAAGCCAGAGTGTTTGATGTGAAGCAATTCGCTGTTAGAAATTTGAAAAGAATGACGTTGCAACATTGCACAGTATGTGCGATAAGGTGGTATCATACCGTCAATGTAAACACATTTTAAAAACATTATTCACCATTGCCATATAGTAGAAACCTGGATGGTCCAAAGACAGGCTCTTCTGTGTGCAAAGGCCAACGTGTAATTTTTACATTGATTATCCGTTATTGTCCACTTAATTTTTTTTCAATATTAACTGAACTACTGGGTTGGCATTACTCCGTAGTTGGCACTTTTGAAACTAACAACGAACCGCCATTTTCGGCAGCTGGTTCAGCATCGAAGCATGTGTCTAGGCAGGTATGATTAGTCACGATGAAACACAACAATCATGTTAGACATATAGCCGCGGGTCATAAGGCTATTCATAAATCCGCCTACACAGCCGAAGTAGAATAGGTTAATATCATTCTTAATACCTTTATTGTTATCGTTTAAAAAGTTCATGACTTTACCAAAGCCGGGTTGTATTGTTAAAAGACTTCAAATTAAACTTCTAACATTGTAATTAACATTACAGGTAACTTTATTTGCATAAATTTACGAATCCATAAAGAAGTTTATCAGCACTGCTGTTACCCTCAAAGCTTCCAAGTTCTGGAGGTTGTCCTAATTTTGCACGGAAAAGGTATTAATGTACATACAAAGCATGAACTAATTTAAATGATGCGGTGAACGAGAAATTGTGCGATCGTTGAGAGATGACAAAGTTACTTTCCAACTGGATACGTTTCTCCAGAATCCATCCAAGGTTACTACACCGGAACACCATAATTATGTTACGCGTGGCAGACATTATAATTTCCTTTGTCGGCCAATACTGAGCCATCGCATGATATCACCACAGCAGCGCTGCACGCTGTAATTGTGCCGGACTGGTTTTGTCTGGATCGAGGGAACACCGTGTTGAGCCACTGAGTGCGCCATTATTTGGCACGGTGGGTGCATAACATCGCCCTTCCCGGAGCAACTGCCGGTATCATTTTCCGGATCATTTCACGTCCTTCACGAGATACAACCACCATCACTATATAGGCTGAAAATACGTCTGGTGCCTGACTTTGCCTCTGCACATGAACTCCTCTACCATTTGCAGTCCGTACGTGAGATGATTCACGAACTCTTGTCATTTTCTGTCCATTAGAGCAATGACTATATCTCTATTAGATCGTTGATGAACGAACCATCGATCCCATATTTTTTTTTTTTTATATATATATAAAAAAATATATATATATAAAGAAAAGAAAAAATATATATATAAAAATATGTATATATATATATATATATATATAAAAAAAAAAAAAAAAAAAAAAAAGAAAAAAAAAAAAAAAAAAAAGATATTACAGCAGCAGTATATAAGCAGGCGCGGCGCATGCGGCGCAGGTGCGCGCAGGCGGTGCGGCAAAAAGGCAGCAGCGGCGCGCGCAAGACGAAGGTGGTTCTTTAACTATCTTGCCAAACCATCGACGCAGGCAACGATAAAGCCTGCTGCAAGGATCCACCAACCATCGGTGATAGTTATTAGTTGTTACCGACCGGGTACAAAAAATATCTGCCGTGAGGGCTTCCTGCCCGGTTGACTACCGGAACATATGTCAGCAGCGATCACCATCGCTTCACTTCAATAGTATAGTTCGGCACCACTGAGTGACGGGTCGATTCAGGTTAGCTTTCATTCCTGCTTTTCAGCATCTAACCATCCTCTCAGCGGCCTTCCTCAGTGGCGGCAGACCGTTAATCTCCACGAGGTGTGTATCGTGCAGAGGCCGCACATTCTTCACGATAGCTCGGATTTTCCAGAACGATTTTGCCAGTTCCGACAAAATTGCGGCATTGCTGTGAACAAACTTTTGACAAAAATTCTTCCGCATACGATCAGTTGAACGCCATCAAGGCATGAATCAGGTGACAAGCGTACGGTTTCGAGATGGACCGCCTGTTATTGTGTACAGGGGTGAGTAACCTCGCGACATTGCCGTTTTGTGCTGATCGCGGCATTGTCGTTTCTGCGGGTAAATGTTTTGTGTTTACAAACTATAACGGTACCAGGTTTATTGCAAACCGCGATGGTTTAGACGTTTAGACATAACGCGTTCCCACTTGTATCATCCGACACCGACATTAGTGTTGAGAGGAAAGAAAACAACAATCGATCGTGCAGCAAAAATAGATGAATTCAGGCTGAATAACAGAAGAGGAAGGTAGCGTGGCAAATTGTGTTTTTGAGAGTGTTAACACAAGGCAGCAGAGTGACTTTCCTTCGTCAGCACGTTTAAAAAGTACAGGGACAGCTAAACACGCGCGTAAGCTGTACAACACAAAATGTCGACGAAACCACACTGCTGCATCATGGACGATGAAACACACGGGAAATGCAACGAATATGATCAGTATGATGTCTACGTTCCAGAGTCTCTCAGGAAAGATATGTCAAAGTTCTCAAGAAATTCATGATTGCAGGGATTTGTTCGCAGAAATGACAAGCCGTATAAATCTCTCAACTTTTAAATGGTCACATATACGAATAAATGCCCATAACGCTGCTTTGCTTCTCAAAACACACAACGTTCCTACAATTTTTTGGCCGGCTCTAGCTTCTTGTCGCTACCCAAGGATGTTCTGGAGTGGTAATATTAGTCGGTGTCTGTTGACAGCGCAACTGAGTGAGCAAGGTGAGAAAGAGAATGAGGAGAATGAGAAGAAGGATGATATAATGATCAAAAACGTCAATCAGGAAATGAGATAAATCCGAATTGTTAATACCAGGCCTTTGCCTTTTTTTTTTTCTATGTTTTATGTTGTTTACGAACCTATATGAAGAAAAGTAACTGCTTTTGTAGTTAATTCAAGTCCAATGTTCGTACATTAAGATCGACCAAGAAGAAATATTTAATATAGAAATAGTTGAATAAAAGAACGCGGCTTAGATCTTGTGTAGTAAAAGAACAAAGCAAAGCGAAACTGAATAAAGTGTAGTTTAAGTGTAAAAGTAGTTTATCTATCGATTGTTACCTGAATGATAACAGCCACCGTTTGCCATCACGCGTTGCAGTTATTATCGTCGCCAGCAGTTTGCAAGGAAATAGGAGAACTGGCACAAATCATCCGCCAGTTGTAGAGGAGCAGAAGATCGTGCAGGTGAATAATGATTACAACGCCTACGGTAAGGTCACAACATTAAAAAGCGTGACCAGATTGCGTTTCAGAAGCGCGACGAGCGCACAAGGTGCGGCCATCATTCGCATCCAGTGGTTGTGCGGACCCGCGCCAGGTACTAGAGGAATTCCAGACTGTTACAATTGGTGTGTCGCCAGTAATACCACGATTGTTCGAGACACCAAAGGCCATCACGCTTCACCACGAAGTTGATATGGCGCACATTGGAAGTATTGTGTTTGCTGGAATTGAAAGCATATGCCTGATTGACAGGCTCATAGCGAGTAACCGTCCAACATTCAATTTTCGTCCTCATCCCTATCTGGTCGAATTTTTGTCCTTCATTTTTGCACCAGTTGCTACACTTCTACGTCAATTCTGGTAATTGTCGCTCCCTGACGAGGAAGCGCGTGGTACGAAGTTCATCTGTCGAGTCAATTGCGTTCCTGGGAGTAACGGACCGAAGCAGAATTTTTGTGCGGTCGAATAAAAGCCTTTTGAAATTGTCGGTACGATTCATTTGAGGTTGAGTCTGGCCATCGGTCTCATTGCTGAAAGTGAGTCTTTCGACTACAGAGAAAGCCCAGATTAAATTATTATACAAGGCCTGTTGAACAGGCTCGCTGCGTGAGTACCAGCCTGTTAACCCACCGTATAGTGCAGCAAAGCCATAGTATATTAGTTTAAGAACCTTCGCCTTGCCATATCGTTGGACTCGTTGGTGTGTCGTTGGTGTTGCCATGAGATTGCTGTCATTTGCTGTTTGCGGGAGAACAGAAATATGCGTCTGTTGACAGGTCCATATGGTGAGTACCCGTTCAACCCACTATATTTCTTCCGCAGGAGGTGTGTTTGCCAGTTCTGGGTGTCCACTACTTTCATTGTTCATCTGAATTGTCAAGGGTGATCAACATTGGCTGACATCAAAAGAGGAGAAACCTGCCGAAGATTCACTGAGACAGCATCGTCAGACTTTCAATCAAACAGAGGCGTTCATGCAGAACACAGAAGCACCAAATCTACTCCAGGATCATGTCCGTTTGGTGCAAACTCTGAAGAAATGATGATTTTGAGAGATCCAAACCGAGATTGAGAGCGACGAATATCAGGAGCAAACGAGCAACATTCAAGACAAGAGAGCAGAGTTCGAGGAAGAGAAAGTATTTTCAGGTAAGGGCAGTGCTTGGAAGCTGTTGTTACGTGGGAAATATCATACATGCCAATAGCTGAACTGCTTTCTCCCTGCTTAGCAGGTGATATACCAAATGTACACACGTATGTACGTCTTCCGCAAATCAATCTGCCAAAATTTGAGACAAGGTACGAAAATGGTTTGCGTTCCATGACACTTTCTGGGTGTCTTAATTGATCTTCCTGAACTTTAGCAATATTCAAAGTTACCATTCAAATTTTGAAGGGAAGATGCCTAAATCCGTTTGATTCTTTTTCCATGAGTGATGCAACACAGTTGCTGGGACGGTTGGTAGCGCGTCTTTCTGGGAATAAATATCTTTCTGATGAAGCGGTATCAAACGTGCTGTTCATGATACCCAAGATACGAAGAGCCGGCGATCAGATCACGAACTAACATTTAAAGCTTCGAACGGAACACAAAAATTTTGGATCGTTACAGAGAACGTGACGTGTGATGGGAAACACGCACACACCTGGTGGTATCGAAGCTGATGACGTCAGCCAAAAGCATTGGGAGGAGTATGCATCAGGCGAAGAGCCTTCATTGTTCTGATCGAGTTTCTAAAGAAGCAGACTCGCGGAAACAGATGCGGTTTTGTGGATCACCAATACTAGTTAGACTTTATAAAACCATCATCCAGATTTGTCATTTTCAAATCTCATGCGTAAAGGTTTTCAATAACGCGGCTTCTAATAAGTTCATTCAATTGCATGAAGTTTGCAACGAACAACACACATTTCCTGCAGACACAAACCAAGATTCACGATCGCCCGTGGGATTAACGGCCGCAGAAGGCTACCCCAAACGGCTTTGCAGCAAATGCTTGGGCGAAATTCACTTGTTATCGTCCCTCCAAGTTTGTTGCAGGTAACTGTTCGGTGCCATCACACGCCTGTATCCCGGTTTCGGCTCGGTTCCTCTTCCATTGCTACATCTGACTTTGGTTTCTCTCTCCTGGACACTGCCTCGTTCCTGGTGGTGCACTGGACTCTGTTCTCTTCAGTTCGCGTCCAAGTATTTGTTCCAACGTGGTATAGGAGACGCACCGCATGTCTTTGCTGACGGTCGAAGGAAGGCTGGCGACAAATGGGGAAGAATCATCTGCAAGGGCGATTTTTGGATTCAGTGACCGGGAATAATCCAGTCGACAGAACGTCTTCGCTTAACGCCAAAACTTACCACGGCAGAGCGCTGGCCGCTGAAATCAATGGAGCGACGATCATGAGACAAACGGCATGGAAGTATCGACACGAACGCCCCTGCATTATGGACTTCTGCAATGCCCATGAACTTTAGAAGGCAGACCACCGACGGATCAGCCAGTGTACTTTCTGCCAGTAACCAGCTCTGCCGGAGGCCACAACTGCCAGATCCGAATTCTTCCTCTGGTACGACGACATTGTCCTAGGGCTCCCAGTTCTTTCACACTTCACCTTCCTTGATGGCCGCCAGATACGAAATTCGACGGTACACTGCCAGTAAGTTCGTCAATACGGTGTCGATGGGTACGGTGTGACCGGGAATGGAACGGTACCAACAGGGCATACACTTTGCGGTGATCAGCGTGTTAGACAAAAAGCATCGAAGATTTGAATATCGATATTAACAGAAAGGAAACCAAGGTCATAAGAAGGCGACGAATCATATTAAATGTTCGCTTCTGGAGCGAAACAGAAGATACGTGGTTCAATATCCGGAAGCGCGAATCGGCTCGATGGACTGATTGGTGATTCCAAAATACAGCATGCGGCGATTGCAACAATTGGAAAGGCGGTTCGGGCGGGATGCAGACCTTCGAAGGCGCTGGCAGAAGTTCATGGTGAACACGGATTTGGGACACATGGTTTTCTGGCTACAACGGGTTGACGGCGTTATCGAGAGAGAAACGCACTGCTTATTATCTTCCACATCATCCTGCCTTCGCGAATCACACTACCACGAAGCTGCGTAGTTTTCGATATTCGACGAAACATCCGCACAACCTGCTGAATGACGTGCCACCACGGGGCCGGTCATACAAGACGAGCTGCTGGATATTGCGGTGCCGATCAGTTATCATCGCGCCAGCCGGAGCGTTGAAAAATGTGCAGCAAATCCGTTCATCCAAGCGACACTTTCTCCAAAGAATCGTCTGGCGTTTCTTGGATTCTTCTGGGACCCATCCAAATCTACGAACTGCAAACAGTGGCAACCGCTGCTCGCCACCCGTCATCCTTCGGCTACCGGCGCGAAACCAGTACAGCGACGTTACCACCGATGCCACGAACTCGCCGCTTCAAAGGTATCGGGAGACTTCGCTTATACATCGACTTCATCTCAAAGTAATTCAGGAACAAGCCAGCACAACTTCGGAAAAGTGATGTTCAAGCCCTATGGCTGAAGTGTGACTACTACTACGGAAATGGACCAAAACCGACCAGTTAGACGATCAATCAAAATGAAACGAATGTGCAGCTAATATATTGCGCTTCGATCCGAACGAAAAATCAAACTTTGGAGTCAATTAAAGATGGAACCAGACCAGTTTGGAATTATGTGCGTGGGAACTGAAGATCGATGAGCAATGGACCAAACGTAAAATATATTTTCTGCGATTGCACAACTATTCGACCTCTTGGTCGATCTCTCCAGTGCTTAAAAATTCGGATGCAACATCTGGGTTTGACCACAGTCGATTGGGACGATCCAGTTCCGGAAGATATTTGCGTCAAATGGCAGGAATTTACGAGCAGTCGCTCTTCACTGCAACTGGTCTGCCGACCTCGATACCTTTTTGTGCCCGATCCCATTGAACCAGGTCATGTGGCCTGTGATGTCGGAGGTTGTTGTCGATACGGTGCTTGTATTTATGCTCGATCCACCAGCAAGGATTACTTAACGCTAAAATTGAGTTTATCCATCGAAATCTCTGTGCAGCGTCCACCGGCAAGCGTCATTTGCCGCGATTGGGAGTCAGGCTGCAGCCCCCTGGGAGCAAAACTCTCAGTACGTCAGATTCGGCAGCGCGGTATGGAGTGGAGTTCTTTGCTGGCTCTGGGACAGATCAACAGCAACTCTTCACTGGATACGAGCACCACCAAACACCTGCAAACGTTCATCGGCAACGCACCTCCGAAATTGCGCAACTGACACATGGGCACCGGGCAGAACAGCGTGAAGGGGAGTGATTAATCCTGGCTGACTACGTCTCTGCAGAGCGTTCCTCAGCACTTGCGTCGCAAATCCTGCTTACGGTATGTTCTGGCCCAGCATGGTCAGCAACAGCACCGGTCCGGCTGCC
>JASCZW010011892.1:0-30447 GCA_034211315.2 Aedes japonicus
ATAACAGCGCCTTTATCGTACAGTTTTGAGTTTTTTGCCACGATGATCCTATTGATTATTTGAGAGTTCTGGCGATCGTAGTTTTGGCTGGGATAATTGTTTGAAATCGCGGCACAATTTACAGTGCATGGCCAAAGTTTCAATAAGCAATATGTAACCACAGACGGACGTAATTGTTGTTACACATTGTTCACAGACATGACGAGCATGTGATGGAGCAATCTTGTCAGCCAAATTAAAATCACTCATGTTTAGATTGAGTAATTCTTGCAGGAAAATTTTAACGTTCGTTTTTCAAAAAGGCGACGCTTGATTGAAAAATATGCAAGCGAATAAACGTTCACAAAGTCACTGAGAATTCAAATTGCTGTTCTAATGCTGCAAGCCGGTGATAATTTTTTTCCAAACAGAAAATAAGGGAAGAGGCGAATTTTTATCTGAAAGTAGATTTTGGTGAGTCCATTCCAGTCAAGGAAAATATGTTCATACTCATTTCTAGCCACGTCTGGCTTTTTTCGTTGGCTTATGCTTTGCTTTTTCTCTCTCCGCTGGCTTCGACTATAAAAACGCACACGATCAAAAGAAAACACGAGGTTGTATCGTGAGAGTCAGAAGAGCATTTATTTATCGAACCAATTGTGGTTCCACATAGATATTGTTATTGTTTTAACGTAGATTTTGGATATTTGATGTCTTTGGCAAAAAAAAAAGATTATGAAACATACAACTTTGCCGAAGTCCAACAGTTTTACCGAAATGGTATGTATGTAGATGTATTGTGTATGATGTGTGATATACTACCATCCACTGTAGCACGGCAATGGAATTCCGAACGAAATGGGATCTCATCTCTGCTTTGACTTGATCAACTTCAATAATAACAGATTGTCCTCAGTTTGTCATTTTATAAAGGGCCATAACGGGTTGGATGGATCGATAGGCGAAGTCTATACGTTTCCACAAAGATATAAAGAATCTCCTTCTACCATCAAGATTCAACAATTGGTCACAAGAGCGAGCTGTCTAACTTGAGCAGTGTTGGAATTCTCACAAAAATATCAGTTCATCGTGCGCTACCTTTTCACTTGCTTGAGTGAACTTTCTGGGATGAGAGAATGAAACATAGCGAACTTTTTCTACTCGAATTACCGACGCAAGGATACGAATAAAATCAGATCTTTTTTTACTCTATATCATTACACCACATTCGTTCTTGAGAAGCAAACTGCGCATTTCATGGAAATGAAATCTAGACAGAAAGGTATCTCGCTTAAATGACATCCCGCATGATGGCTGTGTGGTCGGGGAGGTTGGATTGAATTTGTCCACGCCGTTCCAGCAGAAGTTCGACTTTTTCGACTTAAAAAAACAAACATCACAACTCACGTGAAGATTGCCTACACATACTGACTGGAGAAAAAGAACAAAGCCGAGGAGATAGGGTAAATATGTGTCCCTTGACTCAGCCTGTTATGCAACCATCGATCACATTTTTTATCATAACTCATATAGTTTCTAAGCTGTAAGCAAGATTCAAGTAGTTATACACTTGCAAAGATAAGTTTGATAAGACATTTGGTACCATGTATCACTGAAAGTTACACAACTATTTTTAAAATGCCACAAGCTTTGAGGGATGTGGATTTAATGTCGGTCCATAGGCACCAAAGTGGGTCTATTCGTGGATGCAACTTCGTCCCATTCGATGGATATTACTAAAGGCAGTCTTTGTTCAATTTTTATTTCCTAATTTTATGAATTAAGGCATCGTAAGCTGTACTCGATTTACTTGATACAACATTTCACAAAACACACTAAAGTTAAACTGCCTCGAAACACTTAAGCGATGTTCACATATGATTTATCAGCCATTCAATAATGAAAACATTATAATTCACTATACAATGATTTTGTCTCTTCAATTTGTGTTCAAATGAGCCACTTGAATATAAACAACCGCAAATTCATGCATTTCCAATTGAAATTTTACCAATAACAACCTTTTTACTACGTTATTGATACAACAGGCCATAATTGGGAACATCCAAAAAAATATGTCCCCAACATTGGGTCTACGATTTTCTTGTAAAATCATTGTTATTTTACCTATGTGAACAGTTAGTTTGTAACTTGTAACTATTTTCTGCACATCCAGACTACATTACTTGCTTTATCGATTCAATTAAGCCAAATTTAGATCACTTGAAGATTGTGTAGATCATCGGTTCAGCTTAACCAGTGAAATTATGATGCCCCAAAGGTTCAAGAAATCGAAAATTACGCAGAAGTGAACAACTTTATGTTGATTGATATTGTCTCAATTGCTTCGGATTACATCGGTCATCCTTATAGCAACATGATTTTGTTGATTATCGCTAAATTGATGACACATTTGGTACATAGGCCGAATGAAGGAGCTAGGCTAACATTACATCCCCTTACCCTATTTGGTTGGATCAGATCTCGAATACGAGTGAAACGTTGTGAGATGGAGGAACAAAAGATCTTTCGCGATGAGAACTGAAACGTTTCCTAACTCTGCACTTTCATAAACTTTAGATTGAAGTTCGTTCGCGAACGTCGAGTGCGAAGTTCCTCGGTGATATATCATTGCACTGAGTAAAGAGTGAACGTTTTTAGAAAATGATTTTTCCAACACTGAACTTGAGGACGCTTCAATGGGCGGGAAGAAGAGCCTCTATTCTCCCTGTCTCTCTCTCTCTCTCTCTCTCTCTCTCTCTCTCTCTCTCTCTCTTTCACAAATTGTTAACAATTCGAAGCAATCACTCACTCCCTCTCCAGAACGCTTCCAATCGGGTGCGCGGTGGTCCCTTCCATTCTCCAGTATTAGTTGTGTATATAATATATACATAAATATATTAGATATTCCTCCTCAGTTTTCGGGACAAAATTGTTGGAGTAGATCTTGAGGCTGGGATGGCTTAGAAATTCTCGATGGGACGCAGTTGGGGGACGTTAAGGGGGTTCGACGACTTTGATACCACATCGATATTCAGCCGCACTATCTCCTCCAACGACCGCTTCCGTGTAGTGGGCCGACGCCAGATCCGACCCGAACACCGCGTCTTCGCCCTTATGGTATTTTTTGCTGAACGACGCAACTTTCGGCAAGCATTTCGTACTATAAGAGAGCGGCTTTGACTTCCCTTCTCGTTGATTGTCAGCCACGCAGCACCTTCTTGGAGAACTTGGTGTGTTTGGCGGTCGCTTTTAACGTCTTTAGGGATGATCGCAACAAATCGTTATCCAATAAGAAATCTGGTGGTGGAGTTTTAATCGCAGTTTGCACCGACTATGAATCGGAACAAATTGATTCACATAAATGCAAGGGAATTTGACCACGTTTGGGTCAAATCCTTGATTGGAACTCAAGTTCATATTTTTGCGGCTGTGTACTTTCCTCCTGAATTTGCCAAAACAGAATCATATGATACGTTCTTTTGTATTGCTTGCTAACATAATTTCAAAATTTGAGTCTGAAACGAATCTTCACATTTACGGTGACTTCAATCAACGGGCAGCAAATTTTATCGTTGATGATGAAAATGAATCTCTTTTGGTACCAATTTTGGGAGATAATGAAACGCTCCGCACTCTATTTGACAAAAGTTCAGAGTTGGGACTTAATCAAATAAACCATGTAAGAAATCATAACAACTGTTTTTTAGATTTGTTATTTACTAATATGACCGATGATTTCTGCGTGACGAAATCACCCGATCCTTTATGGAAAAATGAGGTATTCCACACCACGATTGAATACTCCATATTTATACATGACAACACCACAGTGTTGGATGGCGATTTAACCAAAACCTATTATGACTTTAAACATGCAAAATACGATGTTATCAAAAATAAACTAAGCTCCTTTGATTGGCAAAAGGTGATTCGTAATTTGAACATAGAGCTAGCTGTGAACAAGTTCTACCAAGTAATATACGAGATTTTAGAGACGACAGTACCTAAGAAGCAAAGGAAAAATCAATCAAATCTAAAGCTCCAGCATGGTATAATAGAAAAATAATCAACCTGAAAAATCGAAAACAAAAAGCACATAAAGCCTATAAAATAGATAAAAATGATTTGAATCTTAAAAAATACTTAACCATATGTGACCAGTTGAACTTAGAAATTAAAAATGCTTATGAGGATTACAACATTGAAGTAGAAAATAATATAAAGTTAGACCCAAAATCTTTTTCAGTTTCCGTTAAGACCAAACAGCAGTCGAATAATTTTCCATCAAAAATGCAGTTAGACAGCAAAACAGGCAAAACGCCAAACGAAATCAGCAACTTATTCGCAGACTTCTTCCAGGATGTTTACACTACTGATGACGTTAATGATCGGGATTATCAGTATTTCTCGTACCTTCCTGAAACAATCAGTGATGTAACAGTTAATAACATATCACTTAACGAAATTCTACTTTCAATAAATACATTGGATGCTTCTAAGGAGCTGGACCTGATGAGTCTGCCGCCAGCTTTTCTAAAAGCAGTATAGAAAGAGCTAGTAAAACCTTTGTTTTGGCTATTCAATTCATCCCTTGAATCAAGTATTCTTCCGTCAGTTTGGAAGGAATCCTTTCTGATGCCGATTTTTAAATGCGGCAAAAAATCTGACCTAAAAAATTATCGTGGAATTGCGATATTATCTTGTATTCCTAAGTTATTTGAATCGATAGTCAACAACAACATTTTCTCACAAGTTAAAAATTTATTATCTACCAAACAACACGGTTTTGTTAAAGGGCGATCAACGACTACCAATTTGTTGAATTTTGTAACATTTTCTTTAAACGCAATGGATAAAGGAAATTATGTTGAAGCGTTATATACTGACTTTAGTAAAGCGTTTGATAGAGTTGATATTCCTTTATTGCTGTTTAAATTATCGAGGCTAGGTTTCACTCAGAGTGAAATGGGTCCAATCATACTTGACTGGTAGAACACAAAGGGTAAGATTTGGTGGTATTTTGTCATCAGTAGTGAATGTGATATCGGGAGTGCCACAAGGTTCTCATCTTGGACCATTATTGTTTATTTTGTTTGTCAATGATGTAGAATTGATTTTTAATCATTTGAATGTTTTAATATATGCTGACGACATGAAACTTTTCTTTGAAATATGTAAAGCATCTGATTTGAAAATTTTCAACGCGAAATCGATAAATTTCATACCTGGTGCACGAAAAGTTTACTGGAACTAAATGTTAAGAAATGTCATTCCATATCATTTTCAAGAAAGCACATTATAAGACAAGAAGCAGTTACCATTGGCCAGAAGCAAGTTGAAAGATGCAGTCATATTAAAGACCTAGGTGTTATACTTGACTCCAAACTATCCTTTGTGGAGCATTTTAATAACATTATCTACAAGGCAACCAACATGCTTGGTTTTATCAAGAGGTTTAGTTTTCATTTCAAGGATCCCTACACTATAAAAACATTGTATATTTTTTTTTTTTTTTTTTTGTTGGGGCGTAGAATCACAGCGTCCACTGAGTTGAACTTTTGTGATATACCCCTGTTTACTATACTAATTCGCATCTTAAAGATAGATCACCATTTGCCAAGTGTCCAGCCTACGACGCGTCTCCCAGTCAGGCAAAATTGAGTTTATAAAACCCACCACCTTCCCAGGAATTGCAGTCCAAATTTCTTTAGGTTGCATATAGCCACTGTTCAGAAATTTAAGTCTGCTCTTGTACAAAGCATCGCAACTGCAAAGCAGATGTTCCGAGGTTTCACGTTCCATGTTACAGAAACGACAGATATCATTCTGAACCTGGCCAATGTTTTTCAAATGATATCCACTCGGGCAATGTCCGGTTACTAGGCCAGTATAGGTACAAAGAACTCTCTTATTGAGCTCCAGAAGCTTTTTACTAGTTGTAACATTTGGAATTATAAACCTTTTCGCTTGAGAACACTTTGTGGTGACCAACCAATTGGTCATCACCTTTTGCTCTTCCCAAGATTTTAATTCCATTTTTATGGCACAGTATGATATACCGCAGAATGGTTCTGGGCCAATAAACTGTGCATTTGAACCTTGTTTAGCAAGCTCGTCTGTCCTTTCATTGCCTTTCAATGCCACAGTGTCCCGGAACCCAGAATAAGTTTACCGAGTTCTCTTGGCACACCTTTCGCAGTGAAAGAATGCATTCCCAGACAAGTTTGGATGTACATTTATAATTACTTAACGCTTTGAGTGCCGCTTGGCTGTCTGTAAAAATACAAATATTTGCATATCTATATTTTCTCTTCAGACAAACGTTAACACATTTTATTATAGCAAAGATCTCCGCTTGGAAAACCGTTGGATAGTTTCCCATCGCCACTGAGATTTCTACCCCAGGGCCGAAGATTCCTGCTCCCGTTTTTGTTCCAATTTTTAAGCCATCTGTGAAGAATTTTATGGAACCATGACGAACAGTGGGACCTCCGACTTCCCAATCTATACGTGACGTTTCACATATGTTGTAAGGAATGTCATGGTATTCCACAGGTTTCATCCAGTCTCCATTCATGTACATCACTGGCCTATTTTGAAAGCTTTGTGAAATGCTCAGGTGACCGACTAAATCACCAGACATGAAAGTTTTCAACCGTTTAAGTCTAAGCATACTCTTTTCCGCTTCTAGTTGCACGTATTCGTGCAAAGGCAGCAGATTTAGCATTGCATTCAACGCATTTGATGGAGTGCTGCGCATCGCCCCCGTTATAGCAATGGATACTAGCCGTTGAAGTTTTGCAAGCTTTTTCTGTGCAGTAGCCTCTTATGTTTTTGGCCACCACACAAGAGAAGCATACGATATTTTAAGACGTATTATGGATGTATAAATCCACATTATCATTTTTGGTCTTAGACCCCATTTTCTACCAAATGTTTTTGGAGCAAATCCAGAAAGCACTGGTTGCCTTACCGATCACACACTCAAGGTGAGCATTCCAGTTCAGTTTGGCATCCAGTATCACTCCTAAGTATTTAACCTGTTCACTAAGATGGATCTTTAATCCTCCTAGCTGAAACGACTTAGACTAAACTTCATTTTCCTAGTGAAAGCCACAATTACTACTTTTGCTGGATTAATGCTAAGGCCCTCCTTGATACACCAAGACTGGGTAAATTTTAGGGCCCATTGCATTCTTTCTGAAATGATGTTTTCAAATTTTCCCCTCACTATAATGACTATATCGTCTGCAAAACCTACAACCTCGAAACCTTTTTCCTCTAAGCTTCTTAGAAGCTCGTCTACAACTAAGGACCACATAAGTGGTGAGAGGACTCCTCCTTAGGGACAACCTTTTGTTGCCCGTATTGTAATAGACGAACTTCCCAGCTCTGAAGTGATTTTCTCTTTTGCGAGCATGGTATGAACCCAGTTAATTATGTTCATGTCAAAGTTCCTTTTCTTCATGGCATGAGCCATAGAAGAATAGGAAGCGTTGTCGAAAGCTCCTTCAATAACTAAGAAAGAACAAAGTGCTATTTCTTTTACCGATAGAGCCTTTTCTACCTTTGAAAACCACACTATGCAGTGCCGTAACTTGTTGACTTACCAGACTGGTAAGCAAACTGGAACTCAGGTAGTGGATACTTGTTTATGTAATTTGAATTGATATAATCATTCAAAACTTTTTCCATAGTCTTTAATAGGACTGATGAAAAGACTAATGGGTCTGTATGATTTAGGATGCGCCTTGTCTCGCTTTCCTACTTTAGGTATGGAAGATAACTTTTACTTGTGTCCATGAAGTTGGAATATGGTTGAGTCTTAAACTTGCCTTTAAAATCTCCATTAATGGCGAGATCAACACTGCTTCGCCATTTTTGAAGTAATGCTGGAAATATCCCGTCCGTTCCTGCAGATTTGTAAGGCTGAAAAGATCTCAACGCATTTTCTACCCTGGCTTTCTTAAATATTTTGTCAGCCAAGTCATTTGCAACAATTTTCGCTCTATACAGACTTTTGAGATGTCCTTGTAGATCTTTTTTCACCTTCAAGTGATCCATCTCTGATTGGATCTACACACAAAACTGATCCAGGAAAATGTGTTTCCATAATCAGCTTTAACGTTTCACTAGGAGTTTTTGTAAAACATTGTATATTGCATATGTTAGACCCATCCCTGAATATTGTAGCATACCTGGTGTCCATATCACAATTCACATGTAAATCGTATTGAATCAGTACAAAAACAGTTTTTGTTATTTGCTTTACGGAAGTTAGATGGGCGAGCCTTCCATTGCCGTCGTATGATTCAAGATGCATGCTAATTAATTTAGACACACTTAAAAAACGAAGAGAGTTTGCAATGGTAGCTTCATAATGATGTTATTGCGCAAAGAGTATACATTCCGGTGATTCTAGAAAATATAAACTTTTATGCCCCTTTTCGCGGTCTAAGAAATAGAAACTTGTTTTATATCAACAATCATAGAACAGCCTATGCCAAAACGGGCCATTAAATAGAATGATGTCGTGCTATAATGCATATAGTGAAATTATTGATATTACTATGGATAGAAAAACACTGGAAAACAAATTCTTTTTGAGGCTAGCAAGTGAATAATAAAAAAAATTAAAAATAGAACCGAACATAGATGTTAAGAATGTAATGTAATTTAATATGTGGTCTACTATTGATTGACGCCAATAAATAAATAAATAAATATATAAATAAATAAAAATGAAGCTCACTTCCTTCGTGGGGAAAGTAAAATACGAAGTGCCCTGCCAGCCGTTGCCATTCAGGTATGATCATGTTCACCCGGTACTTTTTCACTGTTTGGCCGATGTTGCCAATTTTCTCTCGGTCTTCCTCTTCAGCATTCTTTGGAGCTTTTTGTCGCTCAGGGCCGTCGGCCGTCTGGAACCGGGTTTCATTCGATGCCCTTTTGTTGTCTAATAGTGCCAAGATGTTGTAGATGCCGTAACGGGCGTATCCGGCGTCCACAAATGCCGCACGATGTCCGTTTTCGACACGGCGGGGTGCCGTTCTTTGAACGCGCACACTACTGAACGGAGTTGCTTCACTGCTTTTGCCACCACGGTTAGAGTTCAACTGATAGAGCTGTCAAATTTTGTCAGCTTGTCACTATGATTGATGCTGCATGAGTAGTTTTGTCAGAGCGGGTGAACGTAAGCCCATGACAAATATTTTTGTTTTAATGCAAACGTTAAATACGACACGGGAGGACGCCATCGAGCGTTTCGGCACAAAAGCGTGTTGCTCGGGAGAAATAGCCTGTGAATAGTCATGGACCGGACTCTGCAGAACAATTAGTTTGAAAAGCTTGGATTCAGCACTTAGGGCAGTAATTCCACAATACTTGGCGAAGAAGCGTTTGCATACCTTATTGTGTATTGGGAAAACAAACGACTCTTTCCAGCATTCAGGAAACACTCCGAAAGTTATTAACATATTGAACAAATTGAAATTATTTGTAAAAAAATTACCGAAAATATGTAAAATTTTACCAAAATCCGTTAAATTGGATTACCGAATGTTACGCTGTAGAAAGTTCGGTAAAAAATTACCGAATACTGTAAAAAATTTAAGTGTGTAGATATTCACCAAAGCCATGTCACAAAAGCATTCTGTAGAAAATGCTTTTGAAAGAACAACGAATGCGTAAACCCAAAAAAAACGCGCAAGGTCATTCTAAATTATTGATATGCAGATGTTTTGTGGGATATGTACTTTTCCAGAAAAAATAATTTTTGACGATTGCAGCTGTTCGGAAAGAAACAAAAAAAAATCAAAGGATATATTGGGGTAAAACGGGCCAGACACAAGATCAAATTATTCTAGTTCAGCTTCTTAATGTGATATTTATAAAATATATGAATTTTCAGTCAAAATATATTACGGAGATTGCAACAATATTGCTCATAGAAATACCATCAAATTTGGGTGAATTGGGGCAACACGAGCTACTCCACACGCATTTTATTAGCCCACTTGCCTTCAGGAATGCATATGGTTTGGTTCAAAAACCAGTGGCTTCTCTTACTTTAAAATTTGGTCGAATTGCCTTTCGACCGTGGGCTGCTATTCTGGCTGGTTACAATAACAGCATCGAACATCGGTAAATTTATGACCCATGCTAATGCACTGTCACGTCTTCCATTACCTGGTCTAGCTGATGTGGAACATGTAGGTTTGGGAATAATTAATCTCAATTGTATAAATAATCGTCCAATGGTTCAGAAATTGTAAATTATGAAATTGTCGGTAAACATCAAAATTTAACACTCCACCAACCGTTACGAGTCGAACTCCGTCATCGATGACATTCTCGTACACGTCGCGCACGTTGACGAATATGATTAATCCGCGTAAAATCGAGGTAGAATTCGTACATTCCTAACCCGTTGTTCTAGTAAAAGATCAAATTGAACAGATTCCTAGGGAAATAAAGAAATCATAAACCGTCGGTGATAAACTTCTACAGACTGGACTCGGAAAAAATGAGACACACAAAGATCACCAAAAATTCATTCATTCTTCTCAAATTTTCAGGAATTGAATAACTATAGATTAGCTATGTTTTGGCATCATTTAATATATTAAATTTCCTCCCCCAAGCTGATTGCTCGTACACTTCTCTTAACACTGCTCATGAGATCTTGGGCCAGGTTTTGCCCATCTTCCTTACTCAATTTCTCCCAGTTTTTCTTCAAAGCTTCATCGGTTTTGACTGTTTTTCCGCTTTTCTTCAACTTTTTCATTATCGCCCAAAACTTTCGATCGGACGAAGTTCTGGTGTATTTGGCGGGTTCGCCTCCTTCGGGACCACATTAACGCCCTTCGCTTCGTACCAATCCATTTTAGGCTTGGCATAATGGCACGAAGCGAGATCCAGCCAGAACAGCGTGGGACCACGGTGAAAGCGGAGGAAGGGCAGCAAGCGCTTCTACAAGCATTCCTCTCGATAAATCTGCCCGTTTATGGTGCCGGTTTTAACGAACGGCTTGCTGTACCGTCCGCACTCGCAGATCGCCTGCCAGAACAGGTACTTCTTCGCGAATTCCGGAACCTCCATGCGGGACGTACCGACAAAAAACTCGAGGCCGGCTATTTGTTTGGTGTCCGCCTTGATATATGTCTCGTCGTCAATGACGAGACAGCCTGGTTTGACCAGCCACTCACGGTACAGCTTCCGCGCACGTAATTTGGCCACCGTGTTTTGCTTGTCAATCCAGTTTGGCGCCTTCCTGACCTTAAAAACACGTAGCTCAGCTCGCTTCATGGTCTGTTGGACGAACCACTTCGACAAATTGACCTTTTTGGCCACGCCTCGGGTGGAAAGGTTGGGGTTATTCTGTTTTCGGGTTTCGGCCACTTCTAGTGCGCCACTCGATGGTCTTCGTCTACTGGAATATCTTCATCACGCGGGACACGGTGGAATGGTGGATTCCAAGCCTTTTGCCGATCCATCTGTGCGACAGACCAGGATTATCAAAAACCACGCCCAAGATTTGCTGGCTTCTTCTTGTTTCGAATTCATCTTGAAAACTACTTGACAGATTGCGATAAAATTTTGCACACATAAACATAGCACTCTTAACTAGTATCACCCAAAATTTCTTTAATTTACTCACGCGATTTAAAGTTACACCCAAAACAAAATGTTGATTTTTTTCCGAGTCCAATCTTTATACCAGAATCATTTTAAGGGATAAGTTCGTTGGATTCCCGCGATTATATTACAGAAACTTAGTCCGTTAACGTACTTGATAAGTGTTAAAGGAAACGTTAGAATGGATCACGTAAATCAAATCCGATGTACAGAATTGGCAGACAAATTTCTTCCTTCCAAGCCGGTTTTTGACCAGTTTCAAATCGTGTCGTTCAAGGCAGTGAAGACAGCAGCCAAGCTGCTGCGCCATCTAGCGGTTTTGATCAGAATCAGCCTCATCCAGCCGAGGATTGATTGCAAAAGAATGCCGGTAAAAAAAGAAGAGTACGAAACGTTGTCTAAGCGAGCCAAATTTCCCCAGGTGCTGCGCCTTTAATCGGTTGAAGGGTCGGCCACGGATGAAGTACCCCAAATGAGCGGTTATTTTCTTCGATGTATTTTTAACTGAGATGAATCCACCCAAAAGATCATGCAGATTTGAATTGGAAAATAAGTATTGTTATCTTGTAATATTATGCATACCTAGGGAGAAAACGTTTTAAGTCTCGAGAGATTGTAATTTCCATAGTTGACATCAGACTGAAGTCAACTGTAATAAGGCCTGTACTCGAAAAAAAAATGCACCATTTTTGTTCGTGTGTAACTTTTTTGTTCGTGGGTAAAAATTCATGAAAACCTGGAGTGATGATGTGATGTGATGTGTAATAAGAACCCACCATCAGTGCAAGGATTACCTATGGCTGCAGGACTATTCTCAGCAGGTTGTTCTGAGAGAATAGCCTACGTGATGGCTTCTTGTAGCAGGGCCAGCCGATCTCAGTGAGGACCTTCGGAAGACTACGACCAGAAGGCCGCGTGTCTTCGCATGACAAGGGACTGGCGACTCCACGAACCCTTGTCCAGTCAACAAATAATTCGACTGGCTTAGGCTACCCCCCCCCCCCCCAGGGAATTCCCGTTATATAGTTGTTAAAGGAACAGTAGACATTTTTAACATAAATGATTTATAAAAAGTTAAGACAAAATAAAAATTTCACGGCTATACTGAACTTTAGATTCAATTAACACATTTATTTTTGTTTTTATTTGCACTAGTAAATGTACTGGGATATTGCAAATTTCTACTGTTCCTTATAAAATAGTTGTGGGCAATAAAATGAGGAAAAATCTCACAAAATAAAGAATACTTACATATTTTGTGGTAGGGTAAGACTTCAGCATGCTATCTTACCGAACTGGCTACATTGCGTTGATGGGACTGCCTCCTTAGGTATAGCTGACGAGATACAGCGTTTCTTACTCAGCCGCTGTTAAAGCCACACCTCCATGGTGGACAGACGCTCGGCACGCACCTCCTCAATCTAGTTGAAGTCAGAAAGCTGCACTACCAGCTAAGTACGCAACCCTTAGCTGGCGGTCTTTGTCATCTGTTGACCCGTGGAAGCATGAGGTAGGAACTTGTGAGGACCAGAGCTATGTTGCGGGGACGCACGCTCCATCACAGTTGTCGACTCACCATTTTGCAGCCCATTGATGAAAACCTGGAGTTTGTACAAAACTTCATAACAATCGGTTCTGTGGTTATTGAGATGTCATCGAAACAAGAAGAAAATCGCCGGAGAATTTTGCGCGCAGTCATGGAAAATCCGACTGCGATCATGAGATGGATCGGAATACAACTGTGTCTCGGGTGGTAAAATCGTTTTAGGAGTCCCAGACGACCGAGTAGCGGGTTGGAAGTGGAAGAAAATCGAAGACAGCTGACCCTGTGAAGGCCCGGAAGGTGTTGGATTATTTCAAGTGTAATCCGAACCTTTCGATTCGTGACTCGGCTCTGAAAGCAAACTGTTCCGCCTGGTTCGTTCAGCAAACCATGAAACGAGCTGGGCTTCGTGTATTCAAGGTCCGCAAGGCACCGAACCAGTGTGATCAACAAAACACGGTGGCCAAATCCCGCGCAAGGTAGCTGTACCGATAGTGGTTAACGAAACCGATGTGTGTGGTTATGGATGACGAAACCTACATCAAGGCAGACACAAAGCAGACACCGGGACTGGAGTTCTACGTTGCCAAATCACGGTTTGATGTTCTGGAAAACATAAGGAAGAAAAAAGTAAACAAATTCGCCAAAAAATACTTGCGCTGGTGCTTAAAAATGAGCTGGAGTTGAAGAAAGAATGGATGAAAGTGACCAAAAAGGTCGGCTCCACCATTGCACAAAATGTAATGAGGGGTCTTAAAGAAAAGGTGTGGGCTTTCAGCGATGGAAAGTAAATTGAATAAAGTTATTATGCCTTATGTATTGCATTATTTTATAGCTTTTTATAGTACGAATCAATGGAAAAAGAACACTTCCGTTCGGTCTCTTTTCCATCCGACCGTCGTGCACAATTGTAATCCGCTAGTTAAATTGTATTAAACTATTTTAGTGTCATTCGTTCCTCCCTCGCAAAATATCAGCAACCCACTTTAGTAAATCTTATAAGTATGACCGCATCGTGATAAAAATATTATTCTGAGCCATTGAAGCTTTTTTCAATGCTTGAATGAAGTGAACTTTAGTACTCCTGATCGTATTCAGAATATTTATGATCATATCCGATGCTTTGTCGTTAAGTGCATAAATCGTTTCTTGCCATCTCCATATTCTCTCACTCTCTTATCATTGTCGCTCCCGACTGGTGATCTTTGTACATACTGATTATCTATGACTCCAAAGCATCTCCCGTAGCAAAAGCTGTAGAATTATAGCTGAATAACCTTCCATCTAAACTTGTCGTGAATGACTACACCGTGTCCAATATATTTTCATACAAAATGATACTCTACTTATTTCAAATCGATAATCCAGATTTCATTGACAACTTTACCCATTATATTGCAATATAATACTGATCAACTACAGCATATGTTTTGAAATAACACCGCCTTTAATCTTTTTAACCAGCTCCAGCCGTTTTTCGAAACCGTCACAGGCGGCACGCACGATTTCCATCGGTATTTCGTTCCAAATTTGTTTGATTGTGGTTTTGAATTGGTTCATATTAGACGCCCTGAGGTCATTCACCTTCGCCAGCATGTATGACCATACGAAATAATCCAAGGGATTCAGATCTGGTGAACTGGGAGGCCATTTATTCTTGTCCAAAAAGTTGGTCAAATTTTCTCGGCACCAGCCCTGAACGAGTATTTACATTTATATATTTACCAAAATACCAAAAGTCATCTCTGCAGAGTTTTCAAATTCAAATTGAAATAAAAACGTAACAGCAAAAACATTGTTTTATTAAGTCTTACCCTAAGGAAAGTTAGAAAAACTGTTATAAAGCGATACGTAGAGGAGATAGCTGTGAATTTTTTCAGCAAAGTTTCATTAAATTAAAATATCTACAATTCTGTAGAACCAAACATCTTCTCTAAATCATAATAATAAAAAGTTGAAAAATTTATTACAAACATAAAAGGGCCACCCTAGTCACCACTCAAACCAAAAGATAGATCTTATTTTTAAAATTAAATCTCTCGAAGACATCATCTGTCTTAAGTTAATGGTTTTCGAGTTATCGATTTTTGTCGCGAAATTTTTCCATTCGTACCATAGTTCACAGGAGGTGTAAACAAAGATGTTGTTTGCAATCTTTCAAGCGTCATACAACAATGTTTGCAGCAAACTACATACACGCGTTATCTAATGCACATAAAGGGAATGCTACATTTGGCAGAAATTAGTGGGATATTTCATATAAATTTAACCAAAATAACGCTTGAATCTAGCCGGTAGTAAAGATTGCAAACAATTTCTTTGTTTACACCTAATAAACTTGGAAATAAACGAGTAGTGATTTTACGCGCCTGCTTAAATGCATTATTTTTTTCTGTGTAGTTCTAGCGAATTTGTAATACCTCGATAATTAACAAAACGATTGAAAACTGGTGTCATTTTGTAACACATTCGAGGTCAAACATATTATAAGCATAGCCTTCTTTTGCTGCAAATGGATGTGAATGTACTCTGAGAATATCAGCAGGGATGGTCAAACAAAGAACAAAAAGATCTCTTGTTTTGATTCCTTGAGACGGAACGTTCCACCATTTTCTAAGATAAGTTGTCAAACCAACTGCAAGAGCTTTTGGATAAACTTCAGTCTTATAGTTTGAATTCCAACACCACCAAGAAGATTAGGAGAAGGAATCATCATCATCATCATCATCATCATCACCATTCGGTCACTGAAAAATAGGGTTGGAGCGTCTAAAAAAAGTCAGGTACTCTATCAAGTTGGCAGGAATGTTATCAAAATAATCTGCTGCCTTGGTAAATGACTCATAATATTATCAATTACTCCATAAAAATAAATCGCTTGAAAGAACCTCCTGGCCACAGTTCGAAAGGAGCCACTCCAGTTGGAAAAGTAGCGTGCATCAAAATAAGAAGATTCCCGGGGCCAGTTGGCGAACAGCTTTGCGTCGAAAGTCACCAGGAAGCGATGCACACAAACCAGGAAAAACAACTTTTAGTGCCGTCGAGATTATACCTTCCTTGTTGGAATTGTGCTTCGGTTGCAGTTTTCTTGCGAGAAATATTTTATAAGCATAACTTTTGCATTTGAAGAAAAAAAAAAGAAAAGAAATGAAAAAGGTCAGCCATGGGAGATTCCTGCAAACTCATAACGGCCGTAAAAGTGGCTGCGTTGTTGGCCAGGAAGTTTTCGCACCTCACAGGAATAGCAAAATTTACAAACCCTCCCTTTGGAAAAAAAAAATAAGAAGACGACCGAGAGCAGATGACGCTCTCAATCCGGTTGGAGAAATCAAAGGTAAGTTATGTAAAAAGTTTAGTTTAAAACACTTGAGATGTTATTTCCCACGGCAGCCTTCTCGATGCCTCGTCATCCAATTTCAGTTATATCTAGTTACCGGAAAGCTGATTACGTTTGTAGCATCACCGGCACGGGGACGTCTTGTCAGATTGCACTCGGTTATAAATTTCGAAATTCTGAGCAAATTACCCCCAGCAAAACACTTCAATGGGATTAAAATTGTCACCTCGTTTTCCACGCTGAGTTTCCAACCGGGAGTCGGAATTTCGTGCTCATTAATGTTCCAACTGGATTCACCCTCAATCCCTGCCCGATTGGCACCTGAGCAAAGGAAGAAGGTGTTTCAAAAGATGTCACCTCGACCCAGCTGACTGGACCCAGCCGGTTGCGAGAGCCCACTGCGGTGGAAGAAAGGGGAGTAATGTAATCCGGAAAGCTGATTTGGATCTTCGTTTCATGGTGAATACCGTGGATGGGCGCTTTTCTGTTCCGTTTTGGAGTTCCAGTCGTTCGACTTGTGCTGCGATGAATTTTGTTCTTTTTAATGAATAAGTATAATTGAGAAGCCTTTGACATATTCAATAGTTAGCGAGTCACATCACGAACCGGGTGGAAAAACGACCCTTTACAGTACTTCCTTGAAGGAACGCGAGTATGGAAATGGCGGTGAGATTTTTCCAGGGGCAAAGTGGAGTAAAACATACCGAAATGGGATTAGTATTCGTCGATTCGGAAGATGAAACGGGAATTACTTCCAGATGGATGGAATAAAGATGGAAAGATTTAGTTGCCTCTTGGAGCTGATACTGGAATTCAAGAGTGTTATCATTCTCATGGAGATCGCCCTCCCTCATGCGCCTAGTATGATAGTGCAGATGCCTTGCGAGTATAAAGCATATCGATTTTAGTTTACCTATGCTGATGTGCTCTTTTCAATTGTTGATGAATTAAGTGTATGAGATGTAAAATCACTTCGATAATAGCACAACGTGTGCATAAAGACGCTTGTTTTCACTGTAGATGACCGCACACTGATTTGTTTGGTTTGGATAAATTTGACTTCACTGAGTCGTATGTCTCAATCACTCCTACAACTCGGTCATCCTACTTAGCTTCTGGTCTCCAGATCTGATACTGCTTAAGATGACATGCTGCCATGCACTTTCGCTTCGGTCGTTGACGATGAGTATCTTTGACAAGATACAAACCGAGATATTTGATTGCATAAGGGAACATCCAAGTATGTCACGCAAAAACTTCTTAGACCTCCCCTTAGTCAGGTTCTTTGAATGAACCCCTTCCCCCACTCGCTCATCATAACTGAGTTACCTTATTAATGGACCTTCCCTAAAGGTGACCAAGAGAATCCTCCTTTGCATCACAGCGCTGAGTTCACCCAAGTAACACACAAAACATCTATTTATAAGGATTTGTAATTGTTTGTTTTATAAATGTATTATAAACGTATTGCAAAACATGTCAAGTTTGGAGCCGTTTATAACTCTCGTATTCTATATCACTCTGACAAACGATCGAGCTAAAAATACTTTTTTCACCGCTGCAAGTGATTAATACGTTATTAAAGGGTGATACGGTCAAAATTTGGTCAAGGGAAAACGCGTGTAAATCGGTGAAATCGTTTATTTAAAAAATCAAATTAAATTTCTTTTTCAAGTTCAATTAGTATAAAATTCAGGAAAAATATTCAGTTAGGCTTCCGCTTAATGTGGCAACTATTGTTGATTATTGGTATAAGTCGTGAATACTGGCAAACCCACCATGTTCCACAGTACAGAAGCAATACAAATCTCATTCTCTCTCAGATAGTTATCTAAAGGGTGTCCCACATCAAATTGCATCATGGAACAAACGCTGTAGAAAATTACCAAGTTGAACGATCCTTTTCAAACTTTCAGACAAAAAAATTTAACCCATGAGTAAGCATATCTATGGCAGGGTAATAAAACATCAATAAAAATGGAAAAAATAGCAATAAAAATATGCGAAATTTCCATTAAATTATTAAACACTGTGCCAACAAAAAAATAACAATTTGCACTAGAAAAACTTTAAACAGCAATAAAAATTGAAAATTCACTTGCAATAATTCAAAAGTGACCGGTAAAACTTTCAAAAAAAAAAAGCAATGGAAATAAGTATAAACGCAATTATGATACGTTTCCGTCATAATAATAAGTTCTAGCGGTAAACATGTGACAAAAGTCTTCAAACACTTCAACTCTTTCCACAAAATCGCAATAAAAAATCAAAACATTAGAAAAAAAATTAAGAGATTTATTTTTGGTTTCAATTGGAAAGATTCGAAAAATTCTTCAAGACTTTTGTCACATGTTTGCCGCTAGAACTTATTATTATCACGGAAAACTATCAGCCTATTATTGCGTTTATACTAATTTTCATTGCTTTTTTTTTGAAAGTTTTACCGGTCACTTTTGAATTATTGCAAGTGAATTATCAATTTTTTATTGCTATTTTGAGTTTTTCATGTGCTTATTGTTATTTTTTCGTTGGCACCCTGTTTAATAATTTAGTGGCAATTTTGTGAATTTTCAATGCTAAATGTTCATTAATTAGTGCCAGTATATATTTTAGTCCATATTTATGTTGCACATTTTAAGCCATTCCACGGTAAATTTCGGAAACCAACATAATAGCAGCAGAATAAAATTACAAATAACCCAACAAAACCGATTGTTTATTTAACAATAATAGAGTTATGTCTACATTATAACAGTTTGTTAATGATCTTTCATTCTGAAAAATTATCTAACATTTTGTGATACACCCCATTAGGTTACGTATCAGATATGGCCGCCGCACAGTGGGACCAATCTGAAAAAAGACGGTCAAAAGTGTTTTACCACTTCTTCCTGACATTTTAGCGCTTTTGTCTATGCAAATGTTTCTAGAAATGTCTTTTCCCATTTTTTTAATACTTATCAAAAGTTTTACTTAAGTGATATTTTACTTAAAAACTAACTTTGTGTGGGTACAAGATAGAAGGTTAGTGTCTTCAGCAAAGTTTTAGAACTCTACATTTAACGAAACTTTGCTCAAGATAGTTAGTACCTATATGGAAAGCATTGTGATATATAATTTATTTAGTATATAGACTAACTTAAAACTTGTTCTTTTTACTTTTTAGTGGCTAAACCCTTACCAGATCGATAAAAATGTTCAACAAAGTTATCAATATTATCAAAACGCACAACTTTGTCGAAGACGTCAAATGTCTAAATGGCTTCATATGAGTTTTAAAGCGGTTTAAATTTCATTCATCACTTCAAGTATAAGTGTACAAAAATCTGCGCTGGGTATCATCGGGTACAGTTTTCAGTTCATCTCTTCGGGTGTGCCTTTCTTTAAATTTCGATAAACTTTTACATATATACAAATATTTCGTAAAATCTGTGAAATTCTACCGGTATCCGTAAAAATTTATTACAGAACGATCGGTTGTCAAGATTCCGGTAAAATATTTCTGAAATCTGTGAATTCATATGGGTAAGGGATGTAATATTAGCCCAGCCCTTCATTCAGCCTATGTATCCAATGTGTCATTTATTTAGCGATAATCAACAAAATCATGTTGCTATTAACATGATAGATGTAATTCAAAGCAATTGGAACAATATTCATCAACTTATAGATGTTTACTTCTGCGTAATTTTCGATTTCTTGCACTTTTGGGGCATCATGATTTCACTGGTTAAGCTGAACAGATGATCTACTCTATCTTAAAGTGATCTAAATTTGGCTTAATTGAATCGATAAAGCAAGTAATGTAGTCTGGATGTACAGAAAAAGTTACACATTACAAACTTGCTGTTCACATAGCTAAAACAACAATGATTTTACAAGAAAATCGTAGACCCAATGTTGGGGACATATTTTTTTGTATGTTTCCAACTATGGCCTGTAGTAAAAACGTTGTTATTGATATATTTCAAGTGGAAATGCATGAATTTGTGGATGTTTATATTCAAGTGGCTCATCTAAACACAAACCGAAGGAAGAATATCATTGTGTAGTGAATTACAATGTTTTCATTATTGAATGGCTGATAAATCATGTATGAACATCACTTAAGTGTTTTGAGGCAGTTTTACTTTAGTTTGATTTGTAAAATTGTAAAATTGTGCTTTGAATCAGAAAATCAGGAAAAATAATCGTAATAAGACAACATTTAATAACAGATCTATCTAATGGGACGAACTCGCATCCATGATTAGACCCAATTTGGTGCCTATAGACCGACATTAAATCCATATCCTCAAATGTTTCTGACTTTATAAAAAGAGTCGTGTAACTTTTCTTGAAACTTGCTACCAAATTTCCTTTCAAACTTATCTTTGCAAGTGTCTAACAAGTTGAATCTCGCTTACAGCTTAAAAACTTTATGAGTTATAGTAATTTATGTGATCGATGGTTGCATAATAGGCTGAGTCACATGGACACATACCCAATTTGCTGAATACATTTGTTACGTCAATAATTGCAAAGGGATAATTATTGCAGAAACTTTGGAGTTGACATGACATGCAATTGACAGAACAAACATTCATAAAATGTTTAATTTTACTCCCTGAAAAATTTGAAGATGATTGGTTGGACGGACGAGTTTTGCTGAATATTTGTGTGTGTGTTAGTGCCAATTTGATTCCGTACACCCTTTAGATGAGAAGAATGCATTGATGCTGCAACAAGTAACTCGTCAAAACGAGGAGCGATACAGACAGAAGCAAAAACAGCCAACTCATCCATTCCGGGATAAGAAGCGCCACCTGGAGGAGTTGACCTGCGAAGAAATGAAGCAGCTGTATCGTTCTCAAGATACGTGTGAATTCTACAGCAGCAGCTCATGTAAAGGCTTCGTGCTGCGAGCCGAAGTGTGTCGGGTTAGAGATGTAGGTATCTTGACGGATAAACTTGAGGTGATTGAAAGATGGATTCGATGAACACATGAATGGCGCAGAGGTAGAATACCAAGACAGCAGTAGGAATGACTTCGTCGGTATGGTGGACGAGGATGACGTGCCAACTCCCATGAAAATTGAAGCTAAGGATGCTATACAACAGCTTAAGAATAACAAAGCAGCTGGGAAGAATAGCATCGAAGCGGAACTTATAAAAATGAGCCCGGATAAGTTGGCGACTTGTCTGCAGCGATTGACAGTTAGGATCTGGGATACAGGACACCTACCGGAGAAATGGAAAGAGTGAAGTTATATGCCCAGTATACAAAAAGGGTAATAAGTTAGAATGTGAAAACGATCGAGTGATCACTATTCTCAACGCGCCCTACAAAGCGCTGTAGGTCAGCAGATCCTCCAAAAGTTTCGTGAATATCAAATCCCTACACACCACCTATTCATCAACTTCAAAACCGTATTCGATACTATTGCTCGTGAAGAGCCTCGAGAAACTGACCAGAATG
This sequence comes from Aedes japonicus, assembly GCA_034211315.2. Lineage (NCBI taxonomy): Eukaryota > Metazoa > Arthropoda > Insecta > Diptera > Culicidae > Aedes > Aedes japonicus. The sequence continues at coordinate 21,958 of JASCZW010011892.1, forward strand.
ATCAAGACTACGATAGATGGTGTAACAGTGTTACGTGAATATATCGGCTGCGATATCGGACTTGTTTGAAACATGCACAGGACTTCGACAAGGCGATGGTTCTTCCTGCGTCCTGTTCAACATTGTGCTGTAAGTGTTATGAAACGTACGGACTTTAACATGCGGGGTAAGATTTTCAATAAATCCAGCCAGTTCATTTACTTTCGCTGACGACTTGACTTTGTCTACAAAATGTTCCAGTTGGTAGCTGATCAGTACGCCAAGCTCAAGCGTGAAGCGGAAAAGGTTGATTGAATGTGAATGCGTCGAAGACTAAGTATCTGTTGACTAGAGGAACCGAGCGTGATAGAGATCGCATAAGCAGCACTTGTTGCAATCGACGGATATGAGTTCGAGGTAGTGGATGAGTGTACCTCGGATCATTGGTTATGTTGGATAACAACTGCAGCAGAGAAATTTGAAGACGCGTTATCACTTGAAGTCGTCCCAACTATCAACTCCACAAGACCTCGAGTCTGCTAAACTTCACCTTTCAGAGTGTACCATGTACAAAACGCTGAAAAGAACGATAGTTTTCTACGGGCATGGGACGTGCATAATGCTTGAAGAGGACCTGCAAGCACTTGGAGTTTTCGAACGACGCGTGCTTAGGACCATCCTGGGCGGTGTATGTGAAAACAACGTATGGAGAAGAAGGAGGGAACTCCGAGCTGGCGCAACTCTATGGCGAACACAGTATCCAGAAAGTCACTAAAGCTGGAAGGGTACAATGGGCGGGACATGCTGTAAGAATGTCGGACATCAATCCCGCAAAAACGGTATTTGCTCTCAAACCCGACCGATACAAGACGCAGAGGAGCGCAGCGAGCCAGGTGGTTAAATCAAGTGGAGCAAGACCTTGGAAGTGTGAGACATTTGAGGAACTGGATACAAGCAGCCTCTAACCGAGTTATATGGAGAAATGTCGTGACGGTGTTGCGGTCCTTATAGGACGTTAGACCTGCCTCAAGTAAGTAGGTATCACCTAACAATACCGAATTTCTGTAAAATTTTCAAAAATATCAGTTTAAAATTTTGTTTTTTCCTGCTTTTAATTTGAACTCAAAAAACAGGTGGGTGTTGTTTTAATAATCATTTTCTCAATAAAATAAAGATGAACTGTATTCTCATGCGCCTGAAGAGATCTGGTCTCAGGCTTCCAAAATAATAGCTGCAAGTTTTGGATAATGGGAATATACATAAAAGACAGTCTTGTCTTTATGTATATCCTCATAATCCAAAACATTTTAGAAAGTTCTATATTACTGATCAAAACCGTATTTTTTTTTACTAAATATCAAAATTTGGGCTGGGTGTGTAGCACACTCAAACGTCTCCATTCATCTCTAACCAATGTTTGTCACTTCGTTTTTGTATTTTAGGAAGATACAAAGGCATCAGCAAAACTTCATAGGATGCCGAAGCACACGACGACTGCAAACCCCAAGAAGGTTTCTGAGAAACTGTATTTCGGAAGCCACGATTACATCGCGAAGTCCTTCGTGATGGAGAGGGTTCAGGAGTATCACGATGAGTCTGCGTTCAACAAAACATCACGGCCTGCTGGCGGTACTCTACAAAATCCGATGGATCTCTTCACGTGTACCGCAAATCAAGCTTCAGACCTTCACCGGAGATGTCGATGATTGGCTGAGGTTCAGGGATCTCTACGTGCGTGCAATCAGTCCAGTATGTGTCTACTATGGGTCCGCAAGTCACCTTCTATCTGATCGATGACAACTTGCTCGTTGTGCGGCTCTTCTCATTGTGCCCATCCGAGAATCATTTTAACTGGACTGTCGTCCGACATTCTTATGACATGCCCAGCCCACCGTAGTTAACCGATTTTTGCGATCTCTACGGGATCTCTACAAGTCCTTGATTCATGAGAAGGCAGAACTTCTACTGATCAAACTGCCTTCATCCATGAAAGAATCAGATCCAGGATCTCCATGGATGGGCGTTCGATGCTTATAAAGATATTGGATCAAGTAATGGAACCATCCGAATATAAGGTTCTACTGTCTCGTAGAGCTATTGAGTTCTCGTCTGGATCCAGGTACCCCTAATTGGCTGGAAACAGCATACGCCCTCTATGGAGCAGGACAAACTACAACACTTGCAAGATTTCATATAACGAAGGATCATAATCTTAGATTTATATCAACTGACACCTCAACAACTTAAATGGAAACTGTTTCGCCGAAATCGTACAGTAAAATCCTACGAAGTGCCCATCGGTTAAGGAGATTCAATGATTAAGAAATGTATCGAATATAAGCTATCTATGTGCATTCCCGTTGTACGCGTGTTTTACTGATGGTTTAATGCGTTCATCACTAGCATGCTGTCACGTTTGACTGTCATCCTGCGTTTGTTTATTTGTTTTACACATTGAAAAAGACTTGAACATTAATGTTTTGGACACATTTGTTACGAGCTTATGGGACAGTTGACGAAGTGCTCTGGAATTCATCAAGCGAGTGTAAAATGTATCAAAACTCGACTTGAGAACACTGTTCTGGATGAACTGCCAGGAAGTGGCAGAAAACCCGATCTCCCAGACCCTTGGCTGCATCATCAGAAAGTGGCAGCGCTATTCGGAAGAACAAAGCAATGCCGATTCGTGATTTGACCAATAAAGCTGGAATCAGCGTCGGAATGGTTCAACGTATCCAGAAACGGAACAATCTAATTACTTACAAGAAACAGAAAATCACCAAACAAAGAATAGAACAGGAACAGCGCCCGGAAATGGCATTCCACGAGTTTGACAGCGACCGGATACATGTGATTTGATGGAAGACGAGACGGCCTGTATCGTTGAGGACTCAAAACCCTTTTGGTCCATTATATTACACTGCCGTCATAAGGAGGATGAAAACAATGTAGATAGGTCGATTCATGTGGAAAAAATTGGCAAAAGTGATATGGTGGCAATATTTTCCGGCGGTATGAAGTTTACCCATTTTCTACACTACCGGAACGCAAAAAAACTCTAATTGGTTTCAATTGGCTCACAAAAAAGGGTATAGATTTTGTTGAGAAAGACATAAATCTGTCGAATTGCCCTCAGGTTCGACCCATAGAACGCAATTGGGGCCAACAATCAATATGAAACTAGCGATTTGGAATTAAGATCACTGTTGCTGAACCCCTAGTTCTTGATTACCTTTGCAGCTTCTCATCCTCACAATACACTCTGGCGCTTTTTCGGTTTACCACCGTTTTGTGCGGCGTTCGCTGTTTCTGTTTTGATGATTCGGTATGTTATTTTGACAGAGTATTTGAGGGTGTGTTGGTGTAAGTTACGTTATTAGGGGCGAATCGATGACTACAGCTTGGGACCGAGCTTGATATGGGCGCAAATTGGGCGATTATGAAGAGAGTACCCCATTACAGACTGAGTAAAGCAGCTGAGAATATGTAGGAGTTTAAAAACAACTTCTCCGGAACCCGATGATAACTGTTCCGATCTGTAAATTCGAAAATTCGTGATAGAATGATATTAAATTCTTACCACGGTCTTCACAGTATGTTCAAGTTCAATGCCGTGTTATAAAAAATCTTTACTTTGTTTTAATAAAATATACACATAATTTTTGTTTATATGATTTGAACCGTAAAATGTATGGATACATTATTTATGATACAGTCCTTATTTTTCTAGCGGATATGCACTTACTTTTTGAGTTTTTCTCCAATGTTCTGGTGTTGAACATTGTTTGAAATTTAAAATTATCCTAAGGAATGGTTTGTGTTTTCATCTCAGTTTAGATAATCAACCATTTAATATTACATGTAATATCGATTATTTTTGGTCAGCGTAGATGCTTTTTTCTTCGCCTGGAGTCATTGCCAGTTGTTCCGGTCCGTGTGAGACTTCTGTATTATTTGAAACTTTGGATTTTTATGGGCGGCTTGAGGTGACTTTCCCCTAACTGCTGTACGGAAGGGCTTTGCACGGTTTATAGTCCCACGCTGTCGCAGGGTGACATTGATAAATCACTCCTTACGCGGAGAACATCCGCTGTTTTGAGCCGCCCCTGACATGAAGACCAGACGCGCCCAGATGGGCTGCCACGACTGAGGGCAGCGCTGCTTCCTGTCACCACATGACCAAGGTCCCACCGGTGCAGTCACGAGATCTGGTTCTATGTTTGCTATATCCTCGTCGATCAGCTACGGGAAGTTAAGGGTAGTAGCTATGGACCACGAGGCAATGGATCACAGTGGGATCGGCTTTATACCTGCAGATATATAGAAGCACCAATGCCTCGCATTCGTCAACCATTTACCAACACACTGTAGGCATGGCATTTGATGAGAAATGCTCTATTATACAAAAATAATATGCTTCCATACATTCATATGAGGTTCTTTGTTGCATTCTTCCGTGTGAGATCGCTTGGAATAATTATTTAGGAGCAATATGCATGACGGAGTTGATTACAAACGAACGTGCTGTCACCTGGTACTGAATAGCATAAGCGCTGTGTTGTTTGCCACCTGCGCTGAGCGGTATTTTTAAACTACGGTCGAAGAGCTTCGCCCGCTACATCTTCATCAGACCGTCGTCAAAGAACAGCCGGTGAAGTTTTTAAGATTCTCGAAATGGGAGCGCCTTGTCCAGGCTGTATCTCACCGGCTTAGATTCATCGACATCGCTTCGCCATGCAGAATTGAGAAGCAAGCATCACAGAGGAAAAACCGGAGTGAGCTGTAGTCGAGACCGAACGCGCTATTCGCAGCGAAACAAAGGATTTCCAAGATTATCCAGCAAGAGGCATTTGGAGATAGAACTTGTGCACGCTTAAGAGAAACCGGAGAGCTTCCCGTTGAAAGAACAGGTAGAGATCGATAAATCCAGCAAAAATCTTCAAACTTTCGCCTTTTTTGGACGAACAGGATATCATTCAGAACGGACGGAAGAATTTCGAGATGCTCAAGAGGTGTCATTCCAGCTTCAAAAGTTTCCCGTTATTCTACCCAGAGAACACGTTGGAATGAAGCTAGCTTGTTCTTAAGCACTGTGTGCAGGAACAGCGATGAACGAGATTCGCCAAAAGTTTCACGTGTACAAATAGAGTTACCTTCAAACAAACCGGAAAGCACTGTCTATGGTGCAAAGTCTACAAAGCGACCCACAACTTCCGTATGGCTCCGTTACCGCAAGCAAGGACGGTGTCCTTTGTTCAGCCATTCACCGTGGGCTGTAGACTATTTTGGTTAATGCTTGTTAAACAAGGGACGCAGCGAAGGTGAAACGATGGGTTCTGGGCTGTTCACCTGCCTCACCATACGCGCGTGCATCTCAGTAAGCGCTACCACCGAGTCCTTGCAAGATGGCAGTGCGACAGATTCGTAACGCACGGAGGGCTCCACGAGAGAACAATCTTCAGCGATAGAACAAATTTCGTGAAAGCATGATCATCTGATTTAAAGAGGAGCGCCACGCAAAATCAACCGCCAGAGACCTCTCTGGCACATTTACCAATACAGACACGGTGGCTTTTCAATCCTGCTTCCACGCCGCACGCCCAGGGGTCTTGGGAAAGCGGGTCAGTCGGTCTGAAGAATGCTTTGGTATCGCCTCACGGAAAACCTGACACGACGAAACTTTTCGAATGGTCTTGATCGGGGGCTGAATCGTCGTGAACTCGATACCACTAACGTACCTGCCAATCGATTCTGGCGAGGCCAAGCACTAACGAACGCTGTTTTTGATGCTCCAGCTCCAGCGGAATAAATCCAGCCGGCTAGTGAGCCAATTGACGCGAGATCGGTGGCACGGTGTAATTAGAACCTATGCAAACAACTGTTGGATGGTTTTGGAGTCGCGCTGGATCAAGGGTATCTGCCAACAATCACCAAGTGCACGAATTTGGTTAGCCAAAGTTGGCGATTTGGTAGTTGTCGTGAAAGACCGAATCGAAATGGCTGGCAGCAGGGACGAGTGCTTCGTGGGTTTCCGGGACGTGACGGCCGTGTACGCAATGCGGAATTTAGGACAACTAGTGCAGGAGTGCTGACTCGATCAGTAGCATAGCTGGCGGCTGTTCTGGAAGTCGGCGGTAGCGCTGAGTAAGATTCGAGCATTACGGGTCGGGGGATGCTCGAACGACTAAAAATCAACACCCCGCACGATAGAATCACCCGATCCACAAGCAGTAAGCTGTCAAGCGACACAATGGATGTTGAAATTAGTTACCTAGAGATAGACGATGGGTTACTTTCAACGAGAAACAAGAACACTGTATTGATAAACTTAGTCTGTAATAAATAAAATTTCTAATTAAAATTGTTGGACAGTGGACAAGCTATCGTGGAACTAAATGCCAAATAGCACTCTTTGAGATCTGTTCCAGAAGTGATAGGAATATTCCGGTTCCCAATATGGTTTGGGAGGTGCAAGCGAGGCCAATTACCACTGGTTTTCATCGAAAAAGGCGTTAAATTGAATGGCGTTTATTACTAAAACGGAAGTTTTGGAGAAAGTTGTCAAACCATATGTACAAGAGGTGTTTGGAGATGATCTCTATGTGTTTCATGCCGGACGGATGGGCACATCGCATACTGGAAATCGCGTTCAGGGCTAGTGCCGAAAAATTTGACCGACTTTTTGGACAAATGAATGGCCTCCCAGTTCACCAGATCAAACCAGCAGTTGTGCTGTATGGCCTTCATGCTGGCAAGGTAAATGACCACAGGGCGTCTAATGAACCATTTCAAAACCGTAATCAAACGAATTTGGGTTGAAATGCCGATGGGAGTCGTGCGTACCTGAAGCTGGTCAAGAAGAGCCGGTGTTGATGTTGATGATGATGTGAACTACCATCTGGGTGGCAAGACAACTGCCTAAAACACTGGACTATTTAGTTAAATAGTTGATGAAGATTAAACTGGTAAACGTTTACCATCATGTTATATCGACGTAAAAAACGTATTGTGGGCCCCTTCAACATATACGCATAACTCAAAGCTACAGGGGTCACAAAGAAAGTCTCTTCCAGAAGCAAGTTCTGAAACCACACCAAAACCCTCGCCTGGTAAAATGTCCCACTGGATGGAAAAGAGCCCGCCCTATTTTTCACGAAATGTTAACAACAGGAAGTTGGCAGTCCCGCCGCCATATCCAATTCGCTGTTGGTCTTGCTCTGATGGTCCTTCCTTTGATTCAACATACAGTGTTATATGGTATGTCTCAAATAGCAGAGATATACATATGATTTGCTTTATGATTTAGGATTATTGAAATGCACCATGACGCTAAAGATTAGTGCACTACTTAATTTGTATAAAGCATATGTGGAATATCCTGAATAATTCACACTACCACCCTCGCCCGTGACATAAGAAGACATACAATTTCAATACTTTCAATCTATTTCTATAAACATGCTTTAATAACCTCTAGCAATGTTCATGCTTCATTAATTCATTCCTAAATTTTTTGTTTTTTATTTCAAATAAAATTTAAGTGTTTGTAGAGTTGCGTTTTTTATACAAAGTCTTCAATGAGATTATCCTCTGGGGTTTCTAACAATCCTTACAGCTTTTTATTGTTTGTAATTCCCAAATTTAATTTTTTCCTTAGCTTTACTCAGTGCGGACACGACGAACATCTCAGATGCAAACCGCACATCTTCATCGAATGTCATCATCCAGACTCTGGCAAGAAAATGAGAGCTGACGTTAATTGATACATCTGATATTCCAAGTATTACAGATTCTTCCATGGGGATCCTGTGTGCCACCTATCAGTAGTAAACCCGTTACTGTTGCCTGTATGAATAAAACTCTTGCATCTACTGATCACTTGATCACAACTGCCTGCTGTTCTAACCCGTGGGTGCACCTATCAGCTCTATTCAAACTACTGCCTTCGCATTGGTGGCTTCCATGTTCCCCACCCAAACGGATCCCTCATCACCACCAATGTTACAGCTGATTCCTCCACCGCCACAGCGGCCGCCAAAAGCCATCACTACCTCAAGCCATTCTGCTTCTTCTAATCTCAATGCTAAAACTATTTGTCTCATAGCTTATGGACTACTAAAGGTCCATCAGTATATCTCTATACCAACCTTGCTCCCTTCATCTGATGAGCTCAGTTCAAAACAGCTTTTGGATGATTACAGTGCAGCAGGACTCATCCAACTCAACTCCGTCTATATAACTCTAACGGTCGCATGCTTGACATGGCACATTACTCAAGATCTCAACCATTGATATTACTGTTCACTGAAGTCCCAACTCCATTGGTGAAAACATATCCAGCATCATCCAGCCCTTCACTTGTTTTGTAAACGAATGCATTCATGAATTCATCTCTACCTCTGAAGTGATTCGTTACTAACTTCAGGAAAACAGACTTCACCAAAAATGAGCTCTTTTTATCTTCAATTAACTGGGATAATATGTTTCAAAACTTAACAGTTGAAACAACGG